>OZ005738.1:21015608-21308370 GCA_963930755.1 Eudasyphora cyanicolor
CCCCTTAGAGCTAGATTTTTGACCGAATAATCAAAGCTAAGCCTCGCTGAATGATCGGAGTAGCATCCGTGAAATAGCTGTACGAGGAGCTGGAAGGCAAATGTAGTCTAGAGCCAGGAGAATATCCTAGTAAAAATCAATAACGAATACAAGACTGAAATAAAAACAAACGAAAATACAATTACTTTATTTAATTGTATTTTATTTGTTTGCACTTTAGGTTTAGTTTTAGATTTGTGAGTGAATTATTTCCTATGGAAAACCCCATATCTTCATGTATTTACCCAAAAATGTGTTGTCATTACAACTTTGTTCGTCCCCTAATTATTTCTCCTCAAAGGCCTAAGTATATTTATTTTTTTCTTGATGGGTGTTCAATATGGATAATCTGGGTCGCCATAACCATCACTATCACATAGTGGACAGTGGACATCGTTCTCGACGTCACTAATGTTCATGATTTTGATGAGATGGAGGCCATTGTGACACAGACGGCCACAATTGTCACAGTGACAATAATTATGAGTGGCCCAAGTTTTGGTGTTTTAGTCAGAGGGGCCCAAGTGACCACTTAAAATAAATGACTTATTGAATTAGTCAATAGGCGATAGATAGTCAATATTTGTAATTATTTATGTGTAGAATTTGTAGACTTTTGTGCCGATCAAATCATTTAGAAATGCGTAGTGTTTAAGTAGATATGTTTATATGGGTATATAAGTAAGTAAATATGTACATGTAATATGTAAGTGTATTTGTAAGTACTTAAGTACTTACACACTAACATATGTGGGCTTACATATGTGAGGCGATGTACATATTTTCCAATATTATTAAATACATTAGAGTGTGTCGTTATTTTTCTATCTTAATATTTGTAATAATTCTTTTTATCGTCATTTACTTTAAATGTTATATAAGTCACTTTATATTTATGGGCCACAAAACTACACAAATCCTTAAAATTTTGTGCAAGGTAATAGACGTATTTGTCAAGCCCCTTATGGGGTTTTAGAGCCTTGGTTAAATTCGTCCATTTGAGCATACCCTAAAGTAAACTCACATGTACTAATGCTTTGATCGTATTGTAATTATTTATTTTTGTATGAGTGTTAGTCTAGTGCTTAAAGTGGGTGTTAGATTGGAACAGTTCCAGTATTAAGAGTCTACTGGTATGTATGAGTGCCTATTTCCTCACTTTATGTACTCGTAGTCTAGTATGTGTTCTTATATATGAAGCAGTTCATAGCAGATTTAACTAATCCATGCAAGAGAGAGGTAGAGGTAGAGGTAGAGGTAGAGGTAGAGGTAGAGGTAGAGGTAGAGGTAGAGTAGAGGTAGAGGTAGAGGTAGAGGTAGAGGTAGAGGTAGAGGTAGAGGTAGAGGTAGAGGTAGAGGTAGAGGTAGAGGTAGAGGTAGAGGTAGAGGTAGAGGTAGAGGTAGAGGTAGAGGTAGAGGTAGAGGTAGAGGTAGAGGTAGAGGTAGAGGTAGAGGTAGAGGTAGAGGTAGAGGTAGAGGTAGAGGTAGAGGTAGAGGTAGAGGTAGAGGTAGAGGTAGAGGTAGAGGTAGAGGTAGAGGTAGAGGTAGAGGTAGAGGTAGAGGTAGAGGTAGAGGTAGAGGTAGAGGTAGAGGTAGAGGTAGAGGTAGAGTAGAGGTAGAGGTAGAGGTAGAGGTAGAGGTAGAGGTAGAGGTAGAGGTAGAGGTAGAGGTAGAGGTAGAGGTAGAGGTAGAGGTAGAGGTAGAGGTAGAGTAGAGGTAGAGGTAGAGGTAGAGGTAGAGGTAGAGGTAGAGGTAGAGGTAGAGGTAGAGGTAGAGGTAGAGGTAGAGGTAGAGGTAGAGGTAGAGGTAGAGGTAGAGGTAGAGGTAGAGGTAGAGGTAGAGGTAGAGGTAGAGGTAGAGGTAGAGGTAGAGGTAAGAGGTAGAGGTAGAGGTAGAGGTAGAGGTAGAGGTAGAGGTAGAGGTAGAGGTAGAGGTAGAGGTAGAGGTAGAGGTAGAGGTAGAGGTAGAGGTAGAGGTAGAGTAGAGGTAGAGGTAGAGGTAGAGGTAGAGGTAGAGGTAGAGGTAGAGGTAGAGGTAGAGGTAGAGTAGAGGTAGAGGTAGAGGTAGAGGTAGAGGTAGAGGTAGAGGTAGAGGTAGAGGTAGAGGTAGAGGTAGAGGTAGAGGTAGAGGTAGAGGTAGAGGTAGAGGTAGAGGTAGAGGTAGAGGTAGAGGTAGAGGTAGAGGTAGAGGTAGAGGTAGAGGTAGAGGTAGAGGTAGAGGTAGAGGTAGAGGTAGAGGTAGAGGTAGAGGTAGAGGTAGAGGTAGAGGTAGAGGTAGAGGTAGAGGTAGAGGTAGAGGTAGAGGTAGAGGTAGAGGTAGAGGTAGAGGTAGAGGTAGAGTAGAGTAGAGGTAGAGGTAGAGGTAGAGGTAGAGGTAGAGGTAGAGGTAGAGGTAGAGGTAGAGGTAGAGGTAGAGGTAGGAGGTAGAGGTAGAGGTAGAGGTAGAGGTAGAGGTAGAGGTAGAGGTAGAGGTAGAGGTAGAGTAGAGTATGAGGTAGAAGGTAGAGGTAGAGGTAGAGGTAGAGGTAGAGGTAGACAGGTAGATGTAGAGGTAGAGGTAGAGGTAGAGGTAGAGGTAGAGGTAGAGGTAGAGGTAGAGGTAGAGTAGAGGTAGAGGTAGAGGTTAGAGGTAGAGGTAGAGGTAGAGGTAGAGGTAGAGGTAGAGGTAGAGGTAGAGGTAGAGGTAGAGGTAGAGGTAGAGGTTAGAGGTAGAGGTAGAGGTAGAGGTAGAGGTAGAGGTAGAGGTAGAGGTAGAGGTAGAGGTAGAGTAGAGCTAGAGGTAGAGGTAGAGGTAGAGGTAGAGGTAGAGGTAGAGGTAGAGGTAGAGGTAGAGGTAGAGGTAGAGGTAGAGGTAGAGGTAGAGGTAGAGGTAGAGTAGGTAGAGTGCGCGCCTATCACCCACAGGGCCCTGGGTTACATCTTTGTTTAGAAAAGAGATATTGGGAAATGTTCAGAGATGTTTATGGGCATTACAGGTATTTTGGATAAATATATTATTGAGTGTTTTCAAGCATTTAATGACATTTTTAGAAATGTTGTACTTTTTCGCCTGCAATGTCCCCTATAAAATTTTTCCATGTCTATCCATCCATGTACATAGTGATGCACGTCTGTGTATTTTGGTGCGTGCATTGTATTTTACTGATGATACATCAAATTTAATTGAATCGTAATTATTTGACCGAAACCATTTAAATTCATTTAATCGGTAATTGTTCCTATTGTTGCCCTCGGGAAGAAGAACGGAACGGAGTGGGATGGAGGGAGGCAATTTTAGAACAAAAGCCTAGAGAAGAAAAGTTCAAAATGTTAATGCAGTGTTTGTGGTTAAGTGGTGTTGTTGCCGTTGCTGTTGCTGCCAGTGTTGTTGCCACAGCACTGCTGCTCAGCAATGCAATGAATGTTGAACTTTGCAATTAGTGGGATTATGGGAATTTATTTATCGATTTATCTTGAGAAAATGTTTTGAGGAAGAAGCGCATTAAACTGCCGTGATTGGGGGTCAATCATGACATAAGTCGGTTATACGCTTAAATACCTATTGTTTGGCAGTTATGCATATTTTATTAGACTGTGGTTAGGATTAGCATAGATGGAAATAGGTTTCTAATAATTGGAGGGGGTGGGGGTGGGTGTGGCGGTATGGTTAGTTATCTGCATAACATTGCATTCTTTGTTGTGATGACAAATATTATTTATTCTGACAAAAGCGACTGGCAATATTCATGGCAGCCCCGCAATATAGCCATTATTATTATATATATTATTAAAAACGCCCCAGAAGGTTGGTAGCGTGCTTGCAGAGGAGTGGGTTGTCTCCGGTTTGATTCCCATCAGCAGATCTGGTCTGTCAATTCAAATTTTCATGGAAGCTACCTTTAGTATTTTGGCCATAAGAGAAAATTATGAGAGCTACAAATGTTGAAACTGTCACTTTCACGTAGAGACTGTGGTTTAGTAACTGTCGTTAAAAAAATTAGAAAAAATTATATTTTTTTTTTGAAAAAAAAATTTAAAAAACAGTTTTTTGCTGGCTCTAAAATACAATATAAAAATCGCAAACAATTTTCAAACATTGTGGCTAGAGAAGTTGCAAACAGAGCGGTATTAAATTTAAACTGTCTCTCAATGTGGAGTCAGACAGAACTACGATATCGCAGTGTAGTGCTATGGTAACCAACCGAGTGGAATACACAGTACAACACATGATTTTGGGACGCAATTCTGAGAATTGGACGTGAAAGTAGCCCCAAAAATAAGAACTTCTGCTTAATTCGTTTGTCAAGTTGGCTTAAATAGTAATTTAATGGCCATACGAATTTGTTTGCTCAAGTTGGATTTTTAGCACTATTTCTATATTTTAACATTGTTATATCTCGGCATATCGTACGGAATATCTCTTTTGTGTCTGAAGTAAAGTTGTAGATATTGAATAGGAGAAAAAATGTGGAACAAAACTACCCGAAAAAAAGTGCAGCCAGTGCCACAAAAATCGCAAAAATTATAATATTTTACCATATTTCTAAAAATACGTAGTATTTATAGTTGTTCATTGAACGATTTTTGTTATTCAAGTGCGAAACGAACGCAAAAAGTACAATTTATAAATTTTAAATTATAACTTAGGGAGAAAAACATTTTAAAAAGCATTCATAATTTTTATATGGAAAACTAGCTGGACCCGGTCCACTTCGTTGCCCCAGATTTAGATTTCCGATCCCGTCCATTTTTGAAAACAAACGATTTGTCACTTTTGCAAAATTGCCGCCCACTTTTTGCAAAACTTTTTTTTCCAAAACCATCTCAGACAAAATAGCTTTCAAACAAAAGAAAAAATTTTTAAATCGGTCCAGTGGTTTAAGCTTCTATAAAACACATACATACATACATACAAACATTTTTCCATTTTTATATATATATAAGATAACAAGTGCCCAAAATTGGATGATTTTGAGCAAAAAAGGTGAAAATGGGGAAAAAATGGGCATTTATGCGATTTTTAAGGCACTGGATGCATGTTTTTCGGGTAGGTTTGTTCCAATTCCAATATTCAATTACAACTTTGCTTCATACACAAAAGAGATATTCTGTACGGTATTCCGAGATATAACCGTGCTAAAATATAGACAAAAAATCCACCTTGAGCAACAAAATTCATACGGCCATTAAATTATTAATTGAGCCAACATTACTAAGCGAATAATGAATATGTTCTTATTTTTGGGGCTAATTTTACGTCCAATTCTCAAATTTTCGAAAATATATAGATGCACCGCTGTCCACATGCAAGCTTTGTCAATAGTTAGCTCAATGAGACATGAACAGAAATCGTAGAAAAATCTGGCCAAAATACGACATAAGAAGGTAAAAATATCTCCTCGCACTGGAGAAGAAAATACTGTCTACGTTAGTGCTAGTTCTGACGGGACATTGCCTTATCGGAGAACACGCCAGGAGGTTGGGAATTGAGTCCAATGACTTCTGCAGAAGCTGTGAAGATGAGGAGTAATTGTACACCTGTATTAAGCACCCGCTTTGTTACTGTCGTGCATTGAGCAAACGACATCTGGATATACTGGGGTCGGCCTTTCTGGGAAGTCGGGCAAATCATGCCGGCACCGACGAATTGATAACTTTGGGCCTATCGGTTAATGTTTTGATATATCTCCCCTATAGAAGTCGCTCTCAAATATGGTTTTAAGCCATAGATAACCAATTTTTAAAGCAATTTAGCTAAACAACTTTGCAGTTTGTATTCTATTTTGACAAGAATTCATCACAGCAAAAATTTTACAAATCGGTTTATATTTTGTTTATATTTATATCGGTTGATATTTGCGACCTCTATAGAGGTTGATCACAAATACAGTCATTTTAGCCAAAAAATACCTTATTTTCTAGGGAATTCGGCAGAAACTTTTATTTTTTATTTTATGTAGGCATGAATTCATTGCAGTAAAAATTATGGAAATCGGTTCATATTTTGTTATAGTCCCAGTTCATATTTTCTTACAGTCCCTCTACAGAGGTCTCTCCCAAATGCGCTTATTTCAACCACAAATACCTTATTTTCTAGGGAATTTGGCTGAAACTTTGTAGTTTGTTTGTGAAATTCGGCCCGGCCACAATTACTACCGTTCTTACTTGTCCATTTATTAATTCAATTATTTATTAACACACTATTTTTGTTAAGTTACACTGTCCAACAGCATTTATGGAACAGAGTTGCAAATCTATAATTTTGAGAGGGCATGTTGAGTAGATTATTTTTGTAGAATAAACTTATGGTCCAGCTGGTCTGAGTTTTTTGTTTACAGTGGGACAAAGTTTTCAATTTTTGGTCGAAGGGAGCATTATACTCAATAAAAAAAAGCTGTAAGGTAATGTGTGAGAGACTTCTTATAGTCAGAGTTATATAATAGAATTTTATGAGGATAATTTTTGTGGAATATATAAACCCTCTAGCTCCCTTCTTAATGGGTCAATTTGGCCATTTTTTCGAGAAAAACGGGAAAAGTCGTTTCAAAAAAGACATTTAAGGATTAAAATATTCTACAAAAATGTTGCCGAAAATTTCAGTGGAGGTCGCAAAAGACACCAAAGTTGTAAATATATCTTAATTAGCAAAATTACACGCCAACTTGAACAAGAAATTCTATAATGTAAATTTATCGTCGTGATATCTGTTGAATAACTGGAGCAGAAGATCGACTCTAATTCTAAAACTTTATAATTCTGAAAGGGCATGTTGATTAGATTATTTTTGTAGAATAAAACTATGGTTTAAAAGGTCCGAGTTTTTTTACAGTGGGACAAAGTTTTCAATTTTTGGTAGAAGGGAGCATTATACTCAATAAAAAATGCTATAAGTTAATGTCTGAGAGATTTCTTATTGTCCGAGTTATATAATGGAAATTTTATGAGGATCATTTTTGCGGAAGATTTTAACACTATAGCTCACCTCCTAATGGGTCAATTTGGCCCTTTTTTCGAGAAAAACAGAAAAAGTCCTTTCAAAAAGGACATTTAAGAATTAAAATATTCAGAAAGTTTCAGTGGGGGTCGCAAAAGACACCTAAGTTGTAAAAATAGCTCTTTACACTTAATTAGCAAAATTACACGCCAAAGAGTTCTATTTACGACTTTGGTGTTTTTTCCGGCAAAAAGTTTGGTAGAATATTTAAATTAACGTTATTTCGTTCAAAAAAGGCACGTTTTTATGATTTTTTATGACGAAACGGTTAAAATTTTTTGATTGAAACAAATGGTACATTGAAGTATAACTTTCAAAGTTTATTGTGTAAAATTTGCGTAAAAAATATTGCTACGACAGCATTTATGCGGAAGCGTCTCAATAAAAATTGAATTGTGGTGCCCCTCATAACTCGATACCGGATCATCAGAAATTAAAAAATAAATAATTTATTAAGGTAAATAATAGTTATAGCCAGGTAACGCTGTCGAGTTTTTTTTTCGAAATTTAAATTTTTCAATTTTTGAGAACACTTTAAAGTGAAAAATGCGATTTTTGAGAGAGAAAAAATCGACTAATTGGTTATTGTTAAATAAAAAATTAACAAATTTAAAAAAATGTAAAGGATCGGTTCGGTAGTTTTCGAGATATTTTCGATTTAAAAACATGGGTTGTGGGAAAACGCTTTAAAGTTTTTTCTGATATACTGAGTCACGGCGCGGTTGCTTTGTCATTTTTGCACCAATTCACCTCAAATTTTCACACAATATTCTTGAAAGGTTCTTTATTCAGAAAAAAAGATGAAAAAAATGCCAAAAAAGTTTATAATCTAATTTTTGACCTGTGACACTCGAGAAAGAACTACCCATATAAGGCTTCGGAATAGATATTTCATGTCAAAGAACAAAATAATGGAGATACCTCGAGAGTATTTCTCCTAAAACACCCTTACCCCTGAAAATCCCCCTTCAAAAAGAATAATAATAAAAAAAATCACTATAGGTCCCCACAATGTACGAGTACTTCAATGGAAACCGAGAGGTTTTTTATACGAGTATATCGTATATCTACCGGGTTTTCTAATGGGGACATAACAATATCGTATCTTTATGTCAAAGCCCCCATAAACAATGTTAATGATTTTTCAGTGTCAAAACGTTAGTCGAAGTCAACATTTTCATCATGGTAAAGTTCACTTACGTGCAACGTTTGGAAGTCAATAAAAAAAATAAATTAAGAGCGCTTACTCCAATTTTCGGTCGTAATAATCGTCCCGCCCGACAGGCTGTGCGTGCTACATTGGATAAATTTTAATCCAAATTTTCACTTTTGGATGTTCCGGCGCCAAAGAGACGCAGTACCGCTCGAAGCGACGAAAATATCGCAGCCGTAAGTGTATCAAAATGAGTCAAATCAGTCGATTCCACGTCGTTCTCACAAATTGGGCATCTCTCAAAGCACACTGAGGCGTATTTTGCGAAAATATCCTGGCCTTCATTCTTATAAGATCAAACTGGCTCAAGAACTAAAGCCAATTGATCATTTGAAACGCCGAAACTTTTCCGATTGGGCTTTGGCAAAGTTAATGTTATGTCCTTAATGGAAACCCGTTTACAAAGTTTGCTGGGTAAGTATATTGTTAGAAAATTCAGTTACAATTTGTGTACAAAAGGCTTCGGAATAGATGTTCCATGTCAAAGAACAACATAATGGATACACTTCTAGAAGTATTTCTCCTAAAACACCCGACACCCCGCTCATTCCCTTATCCCTTCTACACTATGTTAAAAAAACTATATGAGTGGCATAAAAGTATATTGTCGAAACTATAGTATTTTTTTTACAAGGAATATTTTTGTCAAATACATCATCCAAAAAATCCATCGACTCATAGTATTTTGTCGCGAGGAATATATCTCTCAAATACACCCAATAAAAATGTCGTCGATTTGTATGACGTTAGACATATGCTAAGATTTTATTGCAATTCTTTAGAGACTATTTTGAGAGAAATCATTCTTCAAGGGTTCCCTTTGTTACGTTGTTTCACCTGAAGCGTGTATTGCGAAACCCTCCATTTCACAATCACTTCCGACATAACTAACCAAGATCTAATCTAGAAAAACCACCTAGCACCACTGGATTTAGCAAGGTCGAATCAGGTACATCCATATATCTTTCTTTTACATTTTTATCATTAAAACAAAAAATTAATACATTTACGAATATATTTTGGGACTGAAAGTGGAGGGATTCTTAAGTCGGTTTACCAGACTGAACTTTCTTACTTGTTTTATATTCATATCTATTGTTATTTGAAGTGAGTGGTATAATTTTGGCTTCCATTTTATATAATTTGTTTAAACTAAATGCCAAACTATTTATAATTTTTTGCCGGCTTGGCTTGACGTGGTAGTAAGTCCTTATGATGTCACTTTTTTCCACAAAATTTGTGACGAAGGTAAAATTAACATCTATTGACATAGATATGATTTTCTGGGGAAAATTTCTGTTATTTTTAGTTTAAGGAAATGTTGACATTTTCTCCACAAAAAAAAAAAACATTTTGAAACCTTTTGACACTGTCCCAGTTAATAACCCAAAATTATTTTTATATTAAGAAAATGTCAAAACAATCATAATTCCTCTTAACCCTCAACCCTTGCACTTTGTCCCCTCCAAAACGTTCAATGACCTACAAACTCATTTCCCTTTGGCTTATACTCCTCCTGCGGGTGGACAAAAGCAGAAAGTGTAGGCGAAAAAAACAAATGTGTCGGTTTCCTGGCCCTAACCAAGACGTAAGGCTGCAAATGAAATGAAAAGTATTTTTTACTTTCGGTTTTTTTGGGGAAATTCATTAATTCTTGTCTACCTTTGGTTGTAGGAAAATATTTGAGCAAAAAAGAATTAGTTTCTGCCAAGAACATCAGCAACATTGAAATATAGGTTTTGGCCTTTTTTTTAATTAAAACACTTGTCCAAATCATGTCATATCACATCATCTTAAGAAGGATTTTCGGATTTGCGTATATTTGCAAAACTCTCGCTCTCTCTCTTTGTGTCTTATCGAATGTTGGATATGGTCAGGTGAAAAAACAACAAAACACAAGTTGACACACTCAAGCATTAATAGCAAGAAATAATTACCAACACATTCACTCTCTCTTCATTTCTCTCGGTCTCTCTGAAAGAAGAAAAATGTCCCCGTATTTTCGAAATAGCGGTGTTGTGTTATAGCGCATGTCTCTCTCGTCAAACAACGGTGTATTGTTCGAAAATGAGCAAAGAGCAATTGTGGGGAGTTCGAAAATCATGTGGCGGCAAGAGATGCCACCTGGAAGTGAAATACAATGAAAAACTATTTCAAAAAAACTAAAATTTTGCCAAAGCTATATATTATTTTTTAATGAAAACAAACTAAATATTGACTACATTAATATTATTTATGAGGCAAACAAAAAATTAAAAATTATTCATACCTTTCCTCTACGATTAATCATAAAACAAATTTGTTCGTTTTGTCTAAAACTTGCAATATATCTTTTTTAATTTGTCAGTTTTGGAATTTAGTTTCTTTTTTGCTGTCCATTTACTTTATTTTTTAGCTGCTTGTTGCTTTAAAGCAACCATTTGGAATTTGTCACATTTGTCATCGGAAATGATGTCGCATCGCTTCACTTCACTCACCTCACATTTTTCTAATGTTTTGGGTATTTTTTTATTTTTATTTAGAATTTTTTTATTTAGTTCAAACTACAAAAAACCGGACACGTCACAACCGACTGATGAACGAGACACCCACACATTTTACAAAAGCAAAACAAATTAAAAACCACAAAAATACACCGAATATGCCATGTGGTGGAGATGATCCCAACAGCAGAATTTCTGTTGGTGCTATGACAAATCAATGTTTGTATTGGCCGCACATGTGGAGAATTTCTTAAGCATTTTTTTTTTTGTTATTTTTTCAGGCCTATCATAAAATATCGAAAAATCGCCATTCTGAAAACCATTTGTTGGGGGAAAATAATTCGTTTATTCTGTCAAGTTTGAAATTTACGCGAGTCAATCTGAGAGCCAGGGTGTAGAGTCTGTCAACAGATATAAAATATAATAAAATAAAAATTATTTTAATTTAAATTTAAACAAATGGATGTGGGGTCTTTTGAGGTGGAAGAGAATGTATATAGGGTTTGCTAGATATGTTTTGTAGCGCCTGAAAGGGGTACATGAAAAACTGTTTACGCAACAAAAAAAGAATTTTTTGTTCGAGACCTAAAATTTAGTTATGCGTGGATTGAGGAAAACAATTTTACAAATCCAAATCAAAAAAACTTTTTTTTAATTCAAATTTTCATGGAAGATACCGTTAGTATTTGGAACATATTTTTTGAAGTAAAAGCCACATAGGGCCCCATAGGGAAGATACCTTTAGTATTTATTTAAAATAAAAAAAAATAAATTTACGAATATTATTTTGGGACTCAAGGTAAGGGGATTCATAAGTCGGTTAACCCGACTGAACTTTCTTACTTGTTAGTACTTCCAAAAAAGAAGCTGAAGCATTTTTTTACTTCCAAATAATTTCTTTTGCAAAAGTTGTAAATATATTTGTAATTTATGAAAGATATAAAATATTCGAATTTTGCTATTAAGAATATATTTTTTATAATTGAATAAGTTAGAAAAAAATTTTAAAAAAAATAAAAAATTAAATAAATAAAACAAAATAAAAATGTTTGGTGCTCCCGAAACAGATCTGTCTATCCCACCATTACAACCACCCCTAATTTTACATGTCACTATACTTCTTCTTTAATTTCTAACAACGTTATTTTCATATGCTGAAAACAACAAAAACGATCTTGAGCCTAACGAACTGTGAAAGCAGGTCGAATAAAACAAAAAAAAATATTACAAATGTTTAACAACCTGTGCGAGATTCGAACCCGGGCACTTCAATTTAACAAATGGGTCAGAATTTGTAATAGTAACCTATGTAATTTGTGTTTGCCTAAAAACTTTGTAAAATGTTGCTAAATGGAAAAAGAAGACAACGCTATCATTTATTCCCTGAAAAAAATTTAATTTTTATGGGGATTTGAAATTTTAAAAAATTGAGAAAAATACTTTTTTACGAAATTTTCAATTGCTCTTGAACGGCTGAATCGATTTTTACCAAGTCTACATCGTTTGAAAACCATCATAATGGGTCATTTTTTATGGAAATATTTATAAAAACATATTTTTCTCAATTTAAAAAAAAAGTTCTAGAAATAAATTATATATAAATTATTTTTCTTTTTATAAAGATTTTTATGGGGACTTGCAAATTTAAAAAACTGAGACATTTTTACGACATTTACAATTGCTCTTAAACGGCTGAACCGATTTTTACAAAGACTAATAAGTCGTTTAAAAAACAACATAATGGGTAATTGTAAAAAAAAAAAGTGAAAGCAATTATTATTCTCAATTTTTTTTAAATAATTTCCAAAAATTAATTATATCAATTATTTTTCGATTTAACAACATTTTATAAAGATTTTTATGGGTACTCGGAATTTTAGAAAATTGGGAAAAATAAATTTTTTGTTTTTACAAAATTTTCAACTGCTCTTGAACGGCTGAACCGATATTTACAAAGCCTACGTCGTTTGAAAAACAATATAATGGGTAATTTTTTGTGGAATTCTTTTTTAAAAAAAAATATTTTTCTCAATTTTTTTAAAAATAATTTCTAGGTATTGATTATATCAATTATTTTTCCATTCTATTTCCATTTAGCACCTTTTTATAAAGATTTCTATGGGGACTTGGAATTTAAAAAAAAATTGAGAAAAATACATTTTTTGTTTTTACGAAATTTTAAATTTCTCTTGAACTGCTGAACCGATTTTTACAAAGTCCACGTCGTTTGAAAAACAATATAATGGGTAATTTTTTTATGGAATTGCTTTTTAAAAAAATGTGTAAAAAAATAATTTTTCTCAATTTTTTAAAAAAAGTATATAGAAATAAATTATATATCAACTATTTTTCCATTTAACAACTTTTTATAAAGATTTTTATAGGGACTTGGAAATTTAAAAATGGACAAAAATACACTTTTTGTTTTTACGACATTTTCAGTTGCTCTTAAATGGCAGAACAGATTTTTAAAAAAATTTGAAAAAAAAATTATTTTTCTTAATTTAAAAAAAAAAAATCTAGAAATAAATTATATCAATATCTTATTATTCCATTTAGCAACCTTTATAAGAAATTTTATGGGGACTTGGAATTTTAAAAAAATGAGAAAAATACATTGAAATTTTCAACTGCTCTTATACGGCTGAACCGATTTTTACAAAGTCTACGTCGTTTGAAAAACAATATAATGGGTAATTGTTTATGGAATTTTGTTTTAAAAAAAAATATTTTTCTCAATTTTTTTTTAAAATAATTTCTAGAAATTAATTATATCTATTATTTTTCCATTCTATTTCCATTTAGCAACTTTTTAAAAATGATGTTTATGTCGACTTGGAATTTTAAAAAATTAACAAATTAAATTTTTGGTTTTTCAGTCAGGTTTTTATAGCCCCGATATAAAGTAACATTTCAATTGCAAATTTTACGAACCGATCCGAACTAAAAGCGGAAATTTGGTTTGTACTTTTACTAACTCGTTGGATTTGAATTATTAATGGTTTAGAGTATATAATTTGAAATTTGGGCATTTAATTTATTCTAAAGTCATTCTGTGTATTTTTTATAGCCCCGATATAAAGTAACATTTCAATTGCAAATTTTACGAACCGATCCGAGCAAAAAGGGGAACTTTGGTTTGTACTTTTACTAACTCATTGGATTTGAATTATTAATGCTAGAGTATATAATTTGAAATTTGGGCATTTAATTTAATCTAAAGTCATTCTGTGTAAAAATAGGTCATATCGGCTCAGGTTTTATATAGCACCGATATAAAGTAACATTTCAATTGCAAGTTCTGGAAGCCACACGTTCTGCACGATTCTGGAAGCCACGCGTTTTGTAACAAAGCTAATGAAAATTTTGACATTTTTATATACTTTGCTTAATACTACACCTAGTAGAGATGTTGCTTATATGTTTCTAGAACGCTACTTATTTCAATAGATCTTTATGAAATGTGGGTATTTTGCATTTTTTTTGCCTTAGATCATTTCAGATTTATATGACACATAAGTAGAGTGTAGTAGTGTAGGGTATTACATTGTCGGCCCTTCCCACCTGATTTAAGATTTTGTTATTTTTTCAACCTTTAATTTGGAATGCTAAAGAAGTGGAAACAAATTCTATATTTAACCTTGTTTGGTGAATAATATAATCGAACCAATTTTAAATGCAATAATTCTAAAAAAATTAATGATTCGCAATTTTATGTTATTTTGGTTGCCAAAAATAAATTTGCTAAATAATAAAAAAAATAGGTCAAGTATTTTGAAAATTGAATACATGTGCCCAATCCGATCACAACTGCAGAAGATATTCAAACTTATGTTTGAAAGCTAATATTTTTTTTTGACAAAAAAACGTAATAAAAAATGGTAATTTTTATAAATGCTAATAAAAAACAAGTAAGAAAGTTTCAGTCGGGTAAACCGACTAAATAACATTACACTAATTAATCTGTAATTTGTGTGGGAGGTACCAGAAGGGGTTTAACAAATACACCTATTTTTCGGTAAACAGTATTTTCTTTAAATACATTGCACTGTTCCGAACTATAAGCGTTTATGTGCACTGGTATATTAACGTTACGAGCTATTCAATTTTGGTATGATTTGGTAATTTTGTGAGGGACGTACAAAAAAGGGCGTGGTGATAACGCCCACTTTTCACAGGACTGTATGCACTATAAAAGCATTACACTCAACATTTCAGGTATTTGTATGCACTGGTATTAAAGTTATAAGCCGTTAACTTTTGGTATACAACGGTCCATTTGTGAGGGAGGTACCAAAAGGGGCTGTACAATAATGTCCATTTTTTACAAAACTATATGCGCTACAAAAACATTATACTGTACAAAATTGCATGTATTTTTATGCACATGTATTAAAGTTATAAGCAGTTCAATTTTGATGCAAAATGGTCCATTATATATTATAAATGGGAGGTACCAAAAGGGGGGTGGCAACTTCACCCATGTTTCTCGATGTGATAGCGACTAATAAAATAATACAATGTGTGAAATTTCAAAAGATTCTAATAAGTAGTATAGATGTTATTAAATAATCAATATTTCACTAAAAGTTAACCCATTGTGTGGGAGGTACCAGAAGGAGTGGACCATCTTCGAACTTATACGGAGATAGATAAAAATATTACGGCATACCAAATTTGAAGTCAATCCTTTCGAGAGTTATCGTGCGCACCAGCCAGCAGACAGACAGACGGACATTGCTCATTCGACTTAAAATGACCCAAAACGAATATCCGCCGAACATACTTGGGGTCTTAGGTCAGTCAGCAAATGATATATACCCTTGTGTCACTAAAGTGAGGGTATAAACAATGTAACCCTCTACTGCATAAACGTTTTTATAAGAGAGAAAAAATAATGCAACGAAAATACATATATGGTTATTTATGATACATTTATAAATAAAGGGTGATCCAAGTATAGATACTTATTTCAATAGCCTTTTTTGACACATCACGTGTGAGTCGTGTCATGCTGTCATGTTATTTTTGTTAAGTATTGTTTGGCATTTCATCATGGAAAGACTTACGCCTGAACAACGTTTACAAATCGTTCAACTTTATTACGGAAATTCACGTTTTGTGAGGAATGTGTTTCGTGCACTTCGCTCAACTTATGGTCAACATAATCGGCCTACTGAGCGTACTATTCGCAACAGCATCACCCATCTTGAGACCCATAATTCATTATTGGATAATATTCGACCGAATAGTGAAGAAAATGTAGCTGCCGTAGCTGAGAGTGTACACGAAGACCGTGGAGAGTAGAGTCGGTGCCGTTCGCAGCAACTCGGACTGACGTATGGAACGACTTGGCGCATTTTACGTCGATATCTTAAATTGAAAGCATACAAAATACAGCTTGTGCAAGAACTGAAGCCGCCCGACCTTCCCAAGCGACATCGCTTCGCTCTATGGGCTCTTGAAAAGTTCCAAGAATATCCGACGTTTTCGAGCCATATTTTGTTCAGCGATGAGGCCCATTTCTGTCTCAATGAGTATGTAAACAAGCAAAATTGCCGCATTTGGGACGAAGAGCAACCTGAAGAGATTCACCAGCTGCCACTTCATCCAGAAAAAACAACGGTTTGGTGTGGTTTATGGGCCGGTGGAATCATTAGTCCACATTTCTTCAAAAATGATGCCGGTGAGAACGTAACCGTCAATGGCGACCGTTATCGTGCCATGATAACCGACTATTTGATGTCTGAAATTGAAGCTCGTGATCTCGGCGACATTTGATTTCAACAAGACGGCACCACTTTCCACACATCGCAACAATCAATGGATTTATTGAGAGAACACTTCGGTGAGCAGATAATTTCATGTTTTGGGCCGGTCGATTGCCCACCAAGATCGTGTGATATCACACCGTTAGTCTAAAGTTTATGCGGACAAACCCGCTTCGATTCAGGTCTTGGAGCAAAACATCACGCGTGTCATTCGCCAGTTACCAGTCGAAATGCTCGAACGAGTCATCGAAAATTGGACTCAACGGATGGACAATCTGAGACGTAGCCGCGCCAACATTTTATAGACATAATCTTCAAAAAATAAATGCCAAAGAATGTTCTTTCAAATGATAATAAACATTCCCCCATTCAATTTGAATTTTCTGAGTTTTTTTCTTTAAAAAAGTAGGGAAAATTACAATGTTAATTTTTGAAGAAAAAAAATAAGCCTTATATGGTTCTCTATTCATACAAAGCTTATTTTCAGAAGCAGAATTTCGAAGAACTCACAGTTTTCATTGGAATTGCTCTCACTAGTCTCTGGTATGTAAACATGTTGCTGGCCTGTAAGTTGATCTACAACACCTTCTTTATCGGTATATGATTTATAGTCATCATTATTTTGAAGCCCATTGCTGATTTCATTGACAAATTCCATATTTCCATAAAATTATTGTACATCCATATCAAGAAAATTTGCATTCATATTAATTGGGCTCCACCAGTTTTTTTAAGATAATAATAATGCAATTTTCTTGTCAGCAAAATTATATTTTTCCTGTGAAAATTTACTATTCCTCACATTTTTTTTATTAAGAAAAAACTTTTATTAAGTCAAAAAAGTACATAAATAATTTTTGTTCACATAATGGAGACGCTTCCCCAGAACCAATACAAACTTTGAAACAACAGCCCTTCAAATTCCAGAAGAGAAGAGAACAGAGAAGATGGCTTATGTTATTCAGCATCGAGGACCGTTCAGACAAGAAACAAGTACAATTAAACTGAAAACCCATATTTAGCGTTGTATTTGGAAGACAGTTTCAAAACTTTAACATACCTCGTTTCATAAAATTATGTTTTTTAGGTCTCGGACACAACAAAAAATATTTTTGGTGGCATAGTGTTATCTTGAACTTTATGTATTACGTGAGCAGATTGTATGAAATCATAATCACAATAATAAATGTACCTCCCTCTAAAATTTAAATTAAAAAAAACCAGAAAGGAAAGGCTAAAGTCGGGCGGGGCCGACTATATAATACCCTACACCACTCTCGTAATATTGAATAACTCTGATATATACATTTTGTAATTCATGTATAAATTGTTTACATAAATTTACTTTTGGGACATTTTATACTTAAATAATACCCTGTTCCACAGTGTGGTGTAGGGTATAAAAACGATTGGATCTAAAGAGCCAAATCGGATGAAACATATATATGGGAGCTATAGCTAAATCTTTACCGATTTTCTTCAAATTCGGCAATGTTGGTTCATGAATCAAGAAACTCTACCATTCTAAATTTCAAAACGATTGGATGTAAAATATAGCTTCTATAGAACTAAAGGGCCAAATCGGACGAAATATATACATGGGAGCTATAGCTAAATCTTAACCGATTTTCTTCAAATTCGGTAGAGTTGGTTCATGGATCAAGAAACTCTACCATTCTAAATTTCAAACGATTGGATGTAAAATACAGCTTTTATAGGACTAAATGGCAAAATCGGACGAAACATATATATGGGAGCTATAGCTAAATCTTAACCGATTTCAACCAAATTCAATAGCGATCTTAACAGCCGCGAAATATTCTAAACTGCAAAATTTCAGAACGATCGGATTGAAATTGCGACCTGTAGTCGACGAACAACTTTACATGGAAAGACGGACGGACGGACGGACGGACAGACATCGTTAAATCGACTCAGCTAGTGATTCTGAGTCGATCGGTATACTTTAAGGTGGGTCTAGCTGTGTTATTTTCATGTGTTACAAACATCTGCCGTGAAACAAACTTATAATACCCTGTACCACAGTGTGGTGTAGGGTATAATAATAAAAACTAAGTTTCCATATATATTTATTATGTTTAGAACGACAATGAATATTATTTACATACCGTGGATATAATGACTATTGTAATAATAATGTAAGTAATAATGAACGAATTAAAATAATTGCCTTAGAAATAATTTGTTGAAGTGTTTATAAACAAAATGGGACATATTGTATTCAATTATCAAATCTACACTTTTTAGAAAAACTTTAATAGAAATAACAATAGATTTTAAAATTTATCTAATTTGTGCAGTCGCTTATAATTTTGTATGTATTTTTTTATATAAAGAGTGCCTTTGGCCGATATTTTGTTTCACACCTAATTGTCATAGATCCTTCTATGTATCATAATAACAAATATTAAGATAATTCTCTGAAAACTTTTTATTTACAATTAACATCGTGCGTTTTTTTGGACCTCCCTTGGACGTTTTGATAAAATAGAATTGTGTTATTTTTTGTTACATACTTTTATTTACCAATTATTCCAATTGACTAACATATTGAGTACACAGTTGATTGATTTACGGGCGAAGGAGTATTTATAAAATCCCCTCTAAATACATTTTAAACCCTAAATTACTCAACTAATTCCCCAAAATATGTATTTCCCCTCTAAAATGACAAATGGATTAATGCCACAGAGTGACCTTTCAAAACCGACCAACACAAACGGCAAAATCTAATCCCACATTGCCCGACATTATTTTGCGGATAAATAAAAAATAAAAGAAAAAAATATTTCAATCGAATTTTAATGACATTTTGGACAAGCATTGATATGCCACCGCCACCACAACATCGACTAAGGAAAGCCCTTTAGCTCGGAGAATAAATTTGAAATTTATACGCGTACACAAAGATTGGCATTATGAAGCGAAAATCTAAAGGAAACCAATGAAGCATCTTTCTGGTCGTGGTGGAACATGTGGGTGTTGTTTTTTTTTTTTGGATATGCTATGAATGAATGTGTGATGTTAGTGGTGGTGGTGGTAGCGGTAGTGGTAGTGGTGGCGATGTTTTTGGCGGCTTCCATTCATTTGGAGTAATGTACCGAAGAGGAAAAAACGCACAAAAGACTAATGAGCAATTTGAAACTTTTTTCCAGTCATTTCAGTTATGTGAAGGCTCAACACTCAGAGTGGGGTGGAGTAGGAGGAGGAGCACAGTGGTACATTTTGGAAAATAGTAATTATAATCAAAGAGCTGTAAAGGAAATCGGAAGAATTTACTGAAAGAAGCAAGGTTTCGAAGTTAACTAATGACTCTAAGTAGAAGTTCATGTGTATATAATAAATTTTCGATATTGTTGACCTCCTCTCGCTGAAGTCACAAATAGAAACTGATATTCGCCCCTGTGCTGGCTTTCACATCCGCAAGAATTTCGGGGATTCGTATTTGCAAAATTCTCTTTTTCTCGTAAATTATGCAGATTTCGGATTTCAGTGTAATAACACCTGCTCTTAATAAAGGGTTTTCCAACAAGAAGTGTTATTTTGGTATTCAAACAAAAATTTCAATTTTTGAGATAAATGATCGTATGTTTATTTCATAATAAAGAGGAAGGTATGCCGTTAATAATGAAAAACAACATCAGCCAAATGGCCACCACGACCACGCTTACGGGACCATATCCTTTTCATGAAATTTTTCATAACCAAATCGCAAAGTGGCTGCCCTATGTCCTCGATAGCCTCACGAATTCTATCTTTGAGGTCTTGAATCGACGCTGGGCTGTTGGCGTAGACCTTATATTTCACGTGGCCCCAAAGGAAAAAGTCGCAAGGTGTTAAATCACAAGATCTCAGTGGCAAAGTGTGCTCACCTCTTCGAGAGATAACACGGTCCGGAAACTTTTCCCGTTGCTTGTGTGGCAACGAAACCGTTGTAAACGTTGTCCAGATCAATACCATCCAACTCCGACCATAAACAATCATTAATCATCTCTCGATAGCGCAATCCATTCACCGTAACTGGTGATCCAACCTCATTTTCGAAAAAGTAAGGTCCAATGACCCCGCCGGACCATAAACCGCACCAAACAGACACACGTTGAGGATGGAGAGGCTTCTCAACAATAACTCTTGGGTTTTCCGAGCCCCAGATGCGACAATTTTGCTTGTTGACGTAGCCAACGAGATGGAAATGGGTCTAATCAGTCAAGATGATTTTTCGATGATTTTCGATTGTTCGAATTTTAATAATTTCAATGCGTTGTTGAATCGAGTATCGTTCCATTTTTAGTAATGGCGTAGTTTCTACTTGTCAAATGTCAAAGAATAAAAGCTTCAAAAGTGACAGCTACCGAAATACCGGGTGATTCAAAATAACACCTCTTGTTGGAAAACCCGTTACAAAAGAAACTGAAGTGCGTAATCAATGTGATTTACGAGAAAAGTGGCAATTGGCAAATCCGAATCCACAAAATTTTTGTGGATGTGAAAGCCAACACATGGGCGATTATTAGAATATTATGATATATTAGAATATACTAAAAAAGCAAGGTTTCGAAGTTAACTAATGACTCAAAGTAGAAGTTGCATGTGTTTAAAATCAATTTTATCACAAATAGCAACTGATCATTTGAAAAAATGAATTTTATATTTAAATTTTTATATCAATGCACAACCCTAGAGAAATAGCTTTCGATTGATATATATTTTTTTACAAAATAGTTGTAAGAAATATACGAAAAGCGTAACACAAAAATATGTGTAGCTCTTTTGCTATATATAACGCTTTCATATTATTATATTATTACTTAACAAAATCAACAATAAATAAATTTCGCCACATCTTTGGAATAATAGCTTTCCACTGATATGCACTTCATCGCCATTTGAATATACTAAAGATGCAAAAAGTGTACCACAAAATTGGTATAGGGCTTTTATAATTATTTATGAAAAAATACGATACAACTTCACAAAATCAGCAATAAATACATGTCGGCACATCTTTAAAATAATGGCTTTCCACTGATATGAACTTCATCGGAATTTGAAAATAATAAAGATCGCAAAAGTGTACCACAAAATTGGTGTAGTGCTTTTATAATGACTTATGAAAAAATACGTTTTCAAGAAATATGATTTATAAGACCTGAATATAGGTACTATTCTGGATATCTTTAGAGAAATGAGTTTTAATTGGTATACACCTTTATATCAGTTGGTTCCACTAAATGTACTGAAAGGAACTTATAGTATTTTTTCAAAAAAATTAGCTGGTGAAAATAAGCGAGCTGGTGGACTTTGTTGAGCTGGTGAACTTAGGTGAGCTGATGAACTTAGGTGAGCTGATGAACTTAGGTGAGCTGATGAACTTAGGTGAGCTGATGAACTTAGGTGAGCTGATGAACTTAGGTGAGCTAGTGAACTTAGGTGAGCTGGTGAAATAAAGAGGAGCTGGTGAACATAAGCGAGCTAGTAGACTTAGTTGAGCTGGTGAACTTAGGTGAGCTGGTGAACTTAGGTGAGTTGGTGAACTTAGTTGAGCTGGTGAACTTAGGTGAGCTGATGAACTTAAGTGAGCTGGTGAACTTAGGTGAGCTGGTGAACTTAGGTGAGCTGATGAACTTAAGAGAGCTGGTGAACTTAGGTGAGCTGATGAACTTAAGTGAGCTGGTGAACTTAGGTGAGCTTGTGGAATAAAGAGAGCTGGTGAAAATAAGCTAGCTGGTGGACTTAGGTGAGCTGGTTATCTTAAATAAGCTGGTGAACTTAGGTGAGCTGATGAACTTAGGTGAGCTGGTGAAATAAAGAGGAGCTGGTGAACATAAGCGAGCTAGTAGACTTAGTTGAGCTGGTGAACTTAGGTGAGCAGGTGAACTTAGGTGAGCTGGTGAACTTAGGTGAGCTGGTGAACTTAGGTCAGCTAATGAACTTAGGTGAGCTGGTGAACTTAGGTGAGCTGGTGAACTTAGGTGAGCTGGTGAACTTAGGTGAGCTGGTGGAATAAAGAGAGCTGGTGAAAATAAGCTAGCTGGTGGACTTAGGTGAGCTGGTTATCTTAAATATGCTGGTGAGATTAAGTGATTTGGTGAAATAAAGAGAGCTGGTGAATTTAGGTGAGATGGTGAACTTAGGTGAGCTGGTGAACTTAACTGAACTGCTGACTTATTTGAATGAACTAGTTCAATCAATTGTACTGAACTAAAATGAGGGATCACTTAAAACGAAAGTGTCCAAAATAACTTCTGTTAGTTCACCCTTAGATGTGACAGCGCCGCAATTACCGCATCTGAATGGCGGTTGACTGCTGATTCCTTGAAATGCAGGGATTATTCGATAGAGCGCCCCCGTTCACATAGTGTCGATTCCGTAGTCTTACCCTTGTTGTAAGCATGTTGGTTTCCTTAAAGGAGCTTGGTCTCCAGGTTTTCTGTAATTAAAGAATCTGAGAGGATTTAAGTAGGAACGAGGATATAGTGTCTTTTGGAATAGTGTCAGATTTCTTCACTTCAACCTTTAGTTTTGAACGCCACTATCAATCCCTACATCGATTGGGGATTTACGAGATCTTAAAGCAGCCTTCATAACTCTTCTTCAGTCAGGGCATAATACTCGTATATTTTATCATCTTCTGCATGTACACTGGTGATATGCCATTTGGTCCAGGTGATTTGAAGTGCTCAAAGCTGCTAATCACCCAGCTGCCTGTCTGTATTAATCGGTCAATGGGGTTCTGTCACGGAGTTTGCCGGGAAATTTAATGACTGCTCGCTGGTTTTTGTCTGTACAGGGGGTTGTGGATAGTATCTTCTTCAGCATAGCGACGTCTGAGACCCTTTTCACTACTCCGCAAAAGGTATACCAAGAACGTCTTTGCGCTTTCCTTAGGTCTTACTTATAGATTTTGAGTTTCTCTTTATAGGCATCCCAGTCACTAGTGACCCCAGTAGATTTGGTCTTGTCGAATAGCTTGTTGTAGATCTTTTTCTTAGCCTGTAGCTCAGAAGTCCATCATGGTGATTTATTTTTACCTTGTACCTTGACTTTGGACAAGGGTTACCCTGTACATTGACTTTGAAGGGAAGTATTGAAAGATGTTGGGATGTGGTCGAACAGATTATCCTGAAGTTTTATTTGAGTGAATTTCCTAAGAGTTTGTCATTTCATTATTCTCCCGAAAGGTCCACTGTGCTTTAGTAGAACAAATTCTCTGAATGAAATGGAAACATTATAATTATCCACAAACAGATTTCTCGCACTAATGAAGGCAAACCGATGATTGATTTGTTTTAATTAAGTAAATAATATGTGACAAAAGCAAACAGGGGAAACCAACAAAGAAAAAACAACATCCTCCCCCAAGTAAGGAAGAAAAAAAGAGAAATTCATCAACAAAATGAGAAACCAGAAAAAACTGAAAAATGAAATAAAAAACTCAAATCGTTCTAAAAAGTGTTTGTCACACGCACATTGTAAAGCATAATTCGTGTCGTGCAATTTTTTCTCCTCAGTTCTGAAGCAGAATGTTTAAACGATTTTCTTCTTTTTTCCAAACAAACCGAGAAAAAATATATAATTTCAAATTACTTTGCCAACGTAAGAAATAATCAAGAGCAGAGTAGAGCAGAGCAGGACCAGTAGTAGCACAGTCAGCGCGCAATAGAATTGTAACATGTTGCTTGTTTTTCATGGACCTGCACGACGACAACAATGTTGGGAGTGTGGAACGAGCGTTGGATGGTTGGTCTCATTTTAAAAATAAATTTCAATTTCATTTCAAAACACCGCTCCGCTCTGCACTTTGCAGCTCCGCACATCGCAGGTCTACATCGCATTGCCCGACGACGGCATATATACAATGTCAACGCCAAATGTTGTAAATGCTGTGCAACGTTGAAAATGTTTAACCAAAAATAACCATAATAAAAGCGTACCGAAAATGTCTCGAATCTAAAAAAAACGATGTCGGCAAAACAAAACAGAAAATAAAAGACTTTCCCATTTGCCTCCAACCAGTCCTCCTAACGACCACCACACACACACACACACACACACTGACACACCACCATGGAGAGGGAATCGTGCCACCGGAGTCCAATGCTTAAAAATAAATTCTATGCTGCACCGCATCGAGACACAGATTCCTAAGAACGCAAAAATATGGTGGACACTTTTGTGCTGGTGCTGCTCTTGGATGCTTGACTGGCTGGCTGGGCTAGGTTAGGCTGTCACGGAGCATGTTTGTATTTTCAACACTTTTTTCTTGGAACAATGTCTGAACAACTAAATGGGTCTTTATGTTCCACTATTACGAATGAGACCCAGCAAAGCTATTGAGTTGCAGTGGCGAGGAACAAAAAGATTTATTAGTTCAGCCAAGAAAAGTTATTCGCAGAGATGTTTAGGATGTATTTTAGTTCTACATTCCAATGTTGATACTGGTTAGAAAATACCTACAATTCGATAGATCTGTAGAAGTTAAATATACCTTTACTGTCCCGGTAATGTCACACAGAGCTCTAACTGCCACTAAACCGTAGTTGATGTCGCTGCACGAACCACCTCATCTTAAAAATAAGAATGACTGTCGAAAGTCGGGGATTACATCTGGAATCTCCCAGGTCAATAATGAGAAATAATAATATCAGAATGAATTCCTTTGCAGTTCAATTCAACATTAATTTCTGGAAAGAACACTGAACATCAAATGCCTCTAGCATAGATGAAGATGTGAAAGTTGTCAAAAAACTGGAACGATGAAGATTATATAGCAGGATCACAAAAGTGGCATAATTCTATGTAGTGATATCTTTAATCATGGTTCGCCAAACACTTGGACGCGATACTAGCGCACCTTTGGGAAGAGCTACCATTGAAGTGCGAAGGCCCTAAACATACCATACCACAGTTCTATCATCTTGTATGTTCCAATCAAAGAACTTCCTGTCTTAGTTAGTAGTTAAAATGTAGCTAACATCTGATTTGTGGATCTCAGCTACAGGATGGAAGATAATTACCCCAGAGCAATCTAGGTTTCAACCACAGCTATCATGAAACTCCCAGAAGGACAAGCTCTCTACCTGTGATTTAGATTTCAACTACTGTCATGATCCAAAAACTGCATGAATAGCCGTTTTCATTCAAACTAACTACTACCGCAGGTCTAACCTGCAGTTGTCAATTCGAAGATCTGCCTATCCAACTTTTCTGCGGATCTCGGGGTTTCAGCACACTATTGTAAGGCATGTGTTGGTGCAAGTGTTCTTCCTGCGTTGTAGGTTTCAACCACAGTTATCGATTAACCCCGCGAAGATTCGTTCCAATTTGATAAAGCTATAGCCGAAGTTGTACCGATTGGCGCTCCTGATAACCTGTGACACCTTATAATTCTTCTTGTGATCTTTGGGTCTCACTCAGCACCAACTTGTAAGGCAAGTCCACTTGGAACAAGCATTCTGCTCATGATATGAGTTTCAACCAAAGCACCGCCACGGTTGCAAGTGACACCACAGGTATATCCCACAGTTGCCAATTTGAAGATCTGCACCACTTCTCTTTTGGTTAGGAATTTATGTCTTTCAAAGATCTCTGCTGACCTTTGGTTCTCACAACCCGTTTGTACGAAAATTCCACTCTTTAGGCCTCGGAGCTAACGCTCCATCTGCGAATTAAGTTTCAATCAGAGCTATCATGAAATTCTCGGAAAGGTCGTTGCCATTTGATCATAATATAACCGAAGGGCTTCCGATCACCCGTAACATCACCTAATCTCCTATGATTTTTTTGGTCTCATCATCAGCATCTACGGCAAGTCCACCCAGAGCAGGCATTCACGATTGGACTTCACCACTAAAATCCATCAAGCTATAACCGATATTATAGTTCTCGTAGCCGACATATCCGCTCATATCCGATGCTTATCTCAGCTTTAATTCCTTATAACACAGGATTGGTAAACAAAGAGGAAAAGATCAGAGATCGTAACATAATATATGTCTAGACCGAATGCCTACATATTTGTAGGTAGTATGGCCTAATCACCACGTTTCATTTGAACTAGGCCGGATTGTGCCCACAAATAATAGAAGCAACGAGTAAATTAGAATTCTGATGCATTACCTCATTACCAATACAATGTTGTGGATTTTTTAACCATTTCTGGCGTGGATACCTCAATTAGTCAACTACTACGGTGTTCGTCTTGGCAGCTCGTACAGCCCCGTTTAAACCACCAATATTTCATTGTTATAAACGAAGGACCAGCTCCCCCAAAGTAGAATATAGCTCGGTTTTAATATTGCTTGGACTGATACCTTTCAAATCAAATATTTTATGACATACCGGTGACCAATCTTGAAACTTAAACATATGTTTTAGAAAGTCGAAACTTATCACGAAAGTCATTCCTTTCAAACTACCGCCATCTATATGCCAGGTCGGCTAATTTTGGGACCGCCCTCGTATTACAGGTTGATCCTGCAGTCGTAAATTTTAAGGGCTTAAATTTCTTCTTGATTAATAGTTGATGCCTATCTAAGACCACCGCTTGTGTTTGAGAGGTTACTCGCAATACCACAAGTCTATCAGTATTTTTAAATTTTAATATCTGGATCGCTTCGCTATTTGTTAGGAGTATATATATATGTCTTACTCAAACGGTTATCTTTGAGTATCAGAACTCGGTTGTAAGGTAATTCTACCCGTAGCTATCTCTCTACATGTGATTTAAAACTTCAACCAAAAAAAACTGTTCTCATTTGATCAGGATATAAGCGAAGTTAGAAAGAAGGATCCTGATCACATGTGGCACCATATAATTCTTTTTACTCTCAAAGAGCTCCAGCATCCACTTTTCGCAAGTCCCTTTGAAGTAAGCATTCTACCCGCGTTTTGGGATTCATCCCAAGCCAACACGAAGGGCTTTATTTTCTTCTTATATTTACAACTTCCGCTGATCTTTGGATCTCAACGTCCAGATGTAAGGCAATTTTAACTGAAGCAAGCCCTCTACTTACCATCTATACCCAGCAAGATTTCTAGAAATGGTCGTTTAAAGTGATTTTTTGCGCATATTTCTCGAAACAAACAATTTCCTCATGCCAGATTCGAATTTCTGAACCCAAACCTCCATTTGAAAAATTCTTCAATGATTTAACATCTTACGACATACGGAAATATTTATGGTATTTTTGATTAAAATCTACACGATCTATTTGAAAACATTCTATTTATATTAAAATTTGCCAAAATGATTTTGATAACAAAAAATCACTTGTTTCTGTTATTATTGGTAAGTCATTATCAATTAGCCGAAAGTAATGCAGTGAATAATGAGATGTCATTATTTGGTAATGCAGGAAATAATGACAGGTACTTACCAAGATTTTGCTGGGTAATTAAACCACATCCATCACGAAATTCCCAAAGGCTTCCATTTTAATCCCCTGTTGAAAAGTATAATAGTATAAGACCAAAGCTCGTAGCTGAGGCGATTCCTAGTTTTTTTGTAGAACGCGACATTGGTAACCGAAAAAGCGAAACGAGCTACAATCTTGAAAAGAATATATGCGGACATAACGCTTAAATATTATTATCTATGAACAGTGAGTTTTATCCCAACCTCTTCCATTCGAAGTCGTTGGAATGAAAACTATACATGAAGTCTGGGCCCAATCATGTATCCACAAGACAGAAACAAAGACTTTAGTAGAACCTTGACGAATATATCTCACGGTACCAAAACTCTTTGGACTTTTGGATACCTGCGGTGCCATATAATAGTATATGGTCGCACTTTATAGCCTAGGCTATACGGGATTGGTAACGGATAAATGGATTTTACCAATCATCGTTGGTGTGATTTTATCTCTGCGTAGAACGAGGCCTATCGCTGCCTCTTTGGTTCGATGTTGGTGAACGGAAACCTTGAAATAAGGCTAGGTCCGTTCGTATCCCCTCAAGGCAGAAGTGTAGAGTCCCGTAGGACCCTTTTCGTGGTACCAGAAAAGGCAACTCGGGTTAGGCTTCGCAACTATGTAAGTTACTGCCGATTTCAGCAACAGGCGATCATTTGATAGTAGTAGAATTCCAAAAACCTAAAACCAGCATCATCCGAAATGCTGCATCGCTGAATCAAACATAGCAATATGTGCGAGATACTGTTCGATGGGAACGTAAAATGTGCTGATGACTTTACACGTTTGCATCGGTATGGCAGAATGGGCTCTAATACGAATGACCGTAATTGTTGCAGTCTGGCTATGCTCTCACCAGATCTAGGAAATTATCGGTGGGACAGAAAATTTTCTTATCCTTGAGCTAAACCAACAATAATGAGAGGGTCGTAATAAGTGATGAGGAAATTTTAGAACGAGTCGGAGTGTAGGATCTTCCTTATTTTTAATGATGTAGATGGAAACAAGTAGGTAGAAGCTATATGCAAGATAGTACTCTCCAAAAGAGTCCACAATGCGGGACTCATTGAGTTTACGAAGTAAGATTCCCGAGAAGAAAGAATAGCGAGGAGGATATAAGATGGGCGCAGAAATGGCGGGATCGAGATCGGGCAGTCTTCAGTGGACTAGAATACACATCTGAAGTGCAACGATATAGATGAAACAGCTGGATTTTCTAAATGTAAGTTTTAATCGTAAAAGTGCCAACATCGGTAGATCATTCTCAGTAGATGGTTCTGAAAGGTGTGTAGTGTCTCAGACACAACATGTGTCCCTGAAACACTGCAACTCCTTGTACAAGAATGCCCAGTCGACCATGAGTAACTCGACGGTAGTGTCAAAAATATTATGCCGTGTACAATGCAATCAGTGCCTAGAAGTAGGAATCAGGAAAACTCACTCCAACATGAGATCTGTCAACTTAGAGGAATTAAGGTACAGATGTTTGCACTAGACTAAAGTAAATGATTACGCTATAGTGCCTGTGACTGACTTGTTCAGTTTAAATTGGTTCACTATGGTGTTGAAAGTATACCATTAACAGGCCGAGGACATGGAAAATGCCAGGCAGCTATCGTACAACATACAATTATTTGAAGAGAACTGAGTAAAAGAATAAGAAATTAATTTTTCTGAGAGTAAGTATTACCTAATGATTTCAGATCAACTGGGATTCTAATGAGGACGAATGGACTAATAAGTCTGGGAAGAAGATTTCTTCTCCCGCTGTATGGAAGTAGGATACTATTGAATTATCAGCGACCCATATACCAGCTTCTGCGAAGAGCTTTAGACATAACATGCGGTAACGCTAAGATGCTATGGAATAAGTACTGCTTCTAAAACCCCCAAGACTAGTCGAAAAACTTAAATCACCGTTAAATATATTCACTGGGCTCATCTTACCATCCACGCCTCAGTAGCCTTCTACTCATTGGAATCTTCATTAGCACCATTATTGTATCGAATCTAAAGTAGTGCAGCAGCCCTCCAAGACTCATCAACATCATCATCATTGGCTCCTTTGTCCAATTGCTTCCAACAACTACCACACAAAAACTGGAGACATTTACACCGTATGCACCCCAGAACACCACTGGCCAAGAACGAAGAATATATTTAAGTGATGAGAACAGGCGATGGACACACACACATACAGAGGGGAAAGCGGCGACATTGGTGTTAGAAGTAAAATCACGTTTTGGTTATCAAGAACAGCCGGTGGCCAAAGACATTTGAGAGAAGTGTTTCATCTGCACCAGCAGCAGCAACAACAACTACAACACAAAAATGAAGCCAACAACAATGAGTAAAGTGGCAAAGCAATGAAGGTAACTATATAGCTGTAGCAGAATGTGGTGATGGTTCTGCAGATGAGGAGATTTGATAGTATTGGCTAAAAAAACATGGTTGCCTGAACGACAAGTACCGTAGTGAATGTGTGACACTTCAAATGAGTTTGAGGCAGGTATGTCGGAACAACATTAGGGTGGTTTTACGATTTGGAACAAAGAAAAATTAGGAGAATTTACTTGAAACGATTTTATTTACGACCTTTTCAGAACTGTGTATTTTTGGGGATATTTTTTTTTTATTTAAGTCTATGGAATACTGTTCCTTACAGAAAAAGGAAAAAATGTCTATAGAAAGGAGGAAAAAACTGGAACCTGAAGAAAATGCCTTGCCGGCGATCTCCTGCCGTCACAATAATCTTAACTGTAGGGCCAGTTAAAAAGGCAACTTTTAGATCGATATGGACTAAAGAAGTTGCCGAGAAAACCTCTAGTCATTATAATACAAATAAAATCGTACCAAGCCTTAAAAATATCACTTCAATGTTAAGTTTTAAAAAGATGTGTTATAGGAGAATATGTCTCTTGGGAAAATCTGTAATCAGAATAATATCCAGTCGATTTTTTTTAATGGACCTGTAAAAGGTCTCCTTATATAAACTAGACCTTTTAAACGAAAAGAAACGAAAAAAACTATATTACCGTAGAAAATCTCCTGCCTGTATCTAGATTTATTGAAAATTGGCCACTAAAAGCTCCTTTTTAGACGTAGAATCCTGACAAGTTTCAATCTTTTTAGATATCAGTAAAACTATCTCAGCATTATTAACTTTAAGTATATTGTCAAATTTACTCTTTCAGAACCACTTCAATGTACATGAATATCTATGTGTATCGGTTTGTATGTATGACCAAAGTTGTATGAGTGTTACTTATTACACACGTATACTGCACCAGTCATTATGTTAGTTTTCTCAGCTTCTCTATTGCCATTATCGTTGTTACACCGGTGGGTTTTACCCCAAAAACTTACTATTTGGTAATTTTCGTTTGCTTCCAGCAAATGAAGGAGGAGAATGGAACAAACGCTGGTGGTAATCTTGGTTAGAAAACTTGCTGACATGTTTGGAATATACACCAATAATAACCGAAAAATCCACAATATGACACATGTGAACTACTTTTCTTAAAGGGTAGGCTACATACTAAGTATGGAGTCAATGATGAGAAGGGAAAACGACTGAGCTGTACATACTTATGAGGACTATTTTGTGGGGGGACTAAAATTCTAAAACTTCTATTCTAAAACAGTAAAATAATACTTTAGACTCAAGCTTTGAATTGAGAATAAGGATTTTCTTAAAGTAAATTTTATGAGAATTGAAGGCAATAATATAAAAGAATGCATATTTATAGAAAACTTTGACAAAATTACATATTTATAGAAATTTTCGTTATATTGCATTTATATAGAAAATTTCAAAAGTTGCATTTTCATTGCACATTTCCTCCAAAACTTTTATAGATAAAAAATTAAAATTTAATTTTCAACAAAAAAAGTCGTCTAAACTGTATTTTCGTAGATAATTTCGTCACAATATACATTTGTATAGAAAATTTTGTTGAAATGACATTTTTTCGGCATGGCATTTCGGCATTTCGTCGGCATTGAAAATAATGCTGAAATTCTCTTTTCAGAATTATTTTCATAGTATTTGTACATACATTGCGACGAAACTGCATTTTCATAGAAAATTTCATCGAAATAGTATTTTTATACAACTGTATATACAAATCTTTGTAAAAATTGAATTTTTGTCAAAATTTCATCTGTATAATTCTCTGAAATTTTTTCTTTGTCAAAATGCAATTTTTACAAAAATCCATCCAAAATTTTATTTTCATTAAACATTTCATCAAAATTCATTTCAATTTTGCAACAAAATTTCGTTGAAATTGTATTTCTACAGAAGTTTTTGTCAAAATTCTATCTATAATATTACATTTTTTGAATTTCGTCTTAATTTCATTTTTATAGAACATTTCGTCTAAATTTCATTTTAATAGAACATTTCGTCGAAATATCATTTTTATAGAACATTTTGTCGAAATTTCATTATTATAGGACATTTCGGCGAAATTTCATTTTTATAGAAAATTTCGTCGAAAATTAACTTTTATAGAAAATTAGTCGAAATTTAATTTTTATAGAAAATTTCGTTGAACCCCAGCAAAATCTTGGTAAGTACCTGTCATTATTCCCTGCATTACCAAATAATGACATCTCATTATTCGCTGAATTACTTTCGGCTTATTAATAATGACTTACCAATAATAACAGAAATAATTGATTTTTTTATCAAAATAATTTTTGGCAAATTTTAGTGTAATGCAATTTTGGCTATATGTGGGTTATTGTAGAAGATTTATTTATTTTCAACAAGTTTTCCAAAAATACGTGCAAATTGAATGAAAATGCCAAAAATATTTACGTATATCGTATGATGTTAGTCATTGAAGAATTTTTCACATGGTGGTTTGGGTTCAGAAATTCGAAATATGCGCGACAATATGCACAAAATTACTTTCAATGGCCATCTCTACATATCTACCATATCTACTACGTATTTTGTAACTTATTAGTAATGCATTATTCAAGTACTTAAAATCGTGAAAACATAAGCACATATTTATGTGGTATGCCTAGCTACAAATAAGTACTTATTATGCTACTTTATTGTATGCTTTTGGGAAGTACTTCCTTCCAATGACATCCCCATGTTAAAATAATGAGAAAAGTGGCTAAATAATAAGTACTTACCATTATCGAACTTTGCTTACTCGTCGGATTATTTGGTAATGAGAAATTTTGCTGGGACATTTCGAAAAAATTGCATTTAAAAAAAATTGTTTGCAACAAAATTTCGTTGAAATTGTATTTCTACAGAAGTTTTCTTCAAAATTCTATCTATAATATTTTATTTTTTGAATGTCGTCTAAATTTCATTTTTATAGAAAATTTCGTCTAAATTTCATTTTTATAGAACATTTTGTCGAAATTTCATTATTATAGGACATTTCAGCGAAATTTCATTTTTATAGAAAATTTCGTCGTAAATTCATTTTTATAGAAAATTAGTCGAAATTTAATTTTTATAAAAAATTTCGTTGAACATTTCGAAAAAATTGCATTTTAAAAGAAATTTTTTTGCAACAAAATTTCGTTGAAATTGTATTTCTACAGAAGTTTTCGTCAAAATTCTATCTATAATATTTTGTTTTTCATTTTTATAGAAGGTTTCGTCGAAATTTAATTTTTATAGAATATTTCGTCGAAATTTCATTATTATAGGACATTTTAGCGAAATTTCATTTTTATAGAAAATTTCGTCGAAATTTCATTTTTATAGAAAATTTCGTTGAACATTTCGAAAAAATTGCATTTTAAAAGAAAATTTTTTGCAACAAAATTTTGTTGAAATTGTATTTCTACAGAAGTTTTCGTCAAAATTCTATCTAAAATATTTAACTTTTTCAAAATTGCATTTTTAAAGAAAATTTTGTCGAAATTGAATTTTTATAGAAAATTTACCAAAATTGAAGTTTTGTAAAAAAATAAAATCTGCATTTTTATATACTGTTTCATTGATATTTAATTTGTACATAAATTTCGTAGAAAGTTAATTTCCATAGAAAATAGATATAGAAATCTTTACAAAAATTTAATTTTTATACAATTCTTTGTAAAACTATAATTTTTATAGAAAATTTAGTCAAAATTTCATTTGTATAATTCTACAATTACAATTTTATCCAAGAATTATATCTCGAAATTGCATTGCAGATGAAAATCGGTATAATTCTATGAAATTATATCTCCAAAAAATATTATCGTAATTGAATTTTCCTACAAAATTTCGATGAAGTTGTATTTCTATAGAAATTTTCATCAAAATTGCATTTTTTATAGAAACTTTGTTAAACATAACAAACATTGTCACTTTATAAAAAAAAATTTCATAGAAATTTCCTAGAAATTTTTGTCGGAATAGCATTTTTTCTAGAAAATTCCCTACAACACTTCGTAAAAATTGAATTTTTTTTCGAAAATTTAATTTTTAGAGAATATTGTGAGTTATTGCAGTTTATAGAAAATGTTCGTCAACATTTCATATGTCTATCAAATTTCGTCAGAATTGCTTTTTTCTAGAATATGTTGTCGAAATTAAGTTATTCTAGAGAATCTCGTTGAAATTGTATTTTTCTAGAAAGTTTTTCAAAATTACTTTTTTCTAGAAAATTTTCAAAATTGTATTTTCTAGACAATTGTGTTGAAAATAATTTTTAAAATCCCATTTTATAACCATTCGATTTTTTATCATTTCAATTTGATTTGTTCACATTTCTCCAAATGGTCTATAAAATGCGAACTTGCATTTTTTAAAATGCGAACTTGCATTTTTTAGACAATTTGATTGAAAATAATTTTTTAAAAAGATTTTACAACAATTGCATTTTTCTAGAAAATGAAAATGCATTTTTATAGAAAATTTTGTCGAAATGATATTTTTGTACAAAATTTTAATATTTTTTATTTTTATAGATTTTTTTTCCATTTGTATAGAAATATTTATAATTCCAGGGTCAGTTGCTTTTCATGGGGTTCATTCGGCCAACGAACGGCAATCCGATCAATGACCCTTAATCTGACTACCCAAATTTAATCCTGCAAATACTCTTAATTCGGCCAAAAATATCTTTTAATTTGGGAGGTAAAAATGTATGACATAGTTTTGGACGTGGGATAAATTGTACCCCTTTTAATTTTATTAAATATATTTTAGTACAAAAATTTTTTTGGTTCTTCTTTGTTGCTAAGAAATAAACTACTATATTTTTAATTAAAATAATTATTTCATTTTTATTATGTTCAACAAAAAATTGTAACTTCTCTCAGAAGTTAAATACAGAAAAAGATCGGCAAGAGAGGGTAAAATTTACCACCACCTCCACAGTTAAAGTTTATATATGTAAATAGATTTTTCTCTAAAATTTAGTCGATCTTGCATTTTCCTACAAAATTTCGTCGAAATTGATTATTTCTCGAAAATTTCATTTATAGGAAATGTTGTCAAAATTTAATTTTAAAAACTTTCTGTGAAATTAAATTTTTGTAAAAAATTTCGTGGAAAATTTCGCTATAGAAAAATTTAAAGCAATTGAATTTTTATAGAAAACTTGGTCAAAATTGTATTTTCTAAAATATTTGATTGTAATTGTACTGTTTGGAAAATTACATAGAAATTGTATTTTATATAATTATAGAACTTTGAATTTTTATATACAATTTTAAGAATTTGTATTTTCTAGAAAATTTAGTCGTATCACATTTTTTCAAAAATTTCGTCGAAATTTCATTTTTTCAAAAATTTCGTCGCAATTTCATTTTTATAGAAAATTTCGTAAAAATTTAATTTTCATAGAAAATTTCGTCGAAATTTCATTTTTATAGAACATTTCGTCTAAATTTAATTTTTATAGAAAATTTCGTAGAAATTTCATTTTTATAGTAAATGTTGTCGAAATTTCATTTTTATAGAACATTTTGTCCAAATTTCATTTTTATAGAACATTTCGTCGAAATTTCAATTTTATAGAACATTTCGTCGAAATTTAATTTTTATAGAATATTTCGTCGAAATTTCACTATTATAGGACATTTCGGCAAAATTTCATTTTTATAGAAAATTTTGTCTAAAATTTTTATAGAAAATTAGTCGAAATTTAATTTTTATAGAAAATTTTGTTGAACATTTCGAAAAAATTGCATTTTAAAAGAAATTTTTTCGAAATTACCGGATCAAAACTAGTTGACAACATTAAGGGTCACAACGTATAAAAGAAAGCTCTTTAAAGGTGAAATGTTGCCGAAATTTTCTGGAAAAATTTAATTTCGATGATAATTTCTAGAAATTTTTTTAAAAAATGGACTTTCGACAAAATTTAAAAAAAAAAATATTAGCAAAATTTTCCAGAAAAATGCAATTTCGATGATTTTTTCCAGAAAAATGCAATTTCGATGATATTTTCTATGAAAAAGTATTTTCGACGAAATTTTCGAGAAAAATGTGAATTCGACAAAGTTTTCTACTCATTGACTGGATTAACCCCATTGACCGGATTAAAGGTCGTTGAACGGATTTAGGGCAGTTTAGACTTAAATGTCGTTTGTCGGATTAAAAGTTTAAGGTTAGAAAAAAGAAATGTTTACAAAAGTTTTCTAGAGATGCAAAACCAAATAAAAATGGTTCTGACAAAATGTTGAAAAAATCTGTTTTACCAAATAAAAAACATAAAATTTTTTTTTTACAAACCAATTTTTGAATATGCCTTTTAGACAGAAATTTTCAATAAAAATAAGATATAAACGAAATATTGTGTAAAATTTTAATTTCGTAAAATGTTCCTTAAAAATTAAGAAAGAAAAAAATTTTTTTTATAAAAGTTTGGACGAAAATTTTATAAAAAAACAATTATGAAAAGAAATATATAAAAATGTAATTTTGACGGAGAACTGTTTGAGAATAGAATTATGTGACAAAAATGCAATTTTAACAAGAAAATGTTTAAAATGCAACATCGACAAAAAAATTAACAGAATACAATGTCGAAAGAGTTTTGTAAAAATACAATTTCGAAAAATTAATATATTTTTCGAAATTGTAAAAAGTCGAATTTTGATAAATTTAACAAAAATAAAAATACAACGATATTATCTACAAAAATTTCAATTTCGATGAAATTCTTTTTATATGCTAAATCGGATGTGACGTATGTGTGTGTATATAAATCTGACCCGATTTCCACTCCAACATTCGTTCTCGAGACAAAAAAGAAAATTCAATTCCTTGGAATTTTCCGGAAAAATGCAATTTTGACAAAAAATTAAAAAAGCGTGGCAAAAAATATTATAAAAAAAGGCAATTTTATTCAGTCAGAATTTATTTTGGTTTGAGACCATATGATTCATTTACTTTCTGTCTATTGCAAAAAAGTAATAGAAACAAATACAAAAATTGGTAGAGAGTTTTATCAGCTGAAATACTTATGGAAGAAGTTAATTGAATTGCCGAACTAAGTCAACATACTAAAACTCTCATACCAATACATTTTTGTCGCACCGCGAACCCAAGCAAAAAATTCTGACTGAATAACAAAAGCAATAAATAACAAAAACACAAAAAGCAATTTTGATAACATTTTTTGTAAAACAAAAATTCTGACATTTGTTTTGTTTTACATTGCAAATTCCACGAAAATTCTACAAAATTGGAAGTCCGGATTATAATTTTGATGAATATTTCTATTATGGAAAAAAAGAATATTAATAAAGTTAAATTAATAATAAATACAGTACTGCTAAAAAATGTAATTATGTGAAAAATTTGCTTAAAAATGCAGCATAGCTCAAACACTTTATAATCATATCATTTTGACATTAAGCTTTTGGTTTAATAAAAGAGTTTTGACAAAAAATTTTATAAAAAGGTTACTTTGACAAAAACCGTTGTAAAAATGCAATTTTGAGAAGAAATTTATAATATGCAATTTTGACAACATAAATAAATTTAAATATTTTGACTAAATATCCTGTAAAAATGCAATTTCATCGAAATTTTCTATACAAAAAAACATTTTCAATCGAATGTAATAACAATTCTATAAATAAATGAAATTTCGACAAAATTTTCCAAAAAACACAAATTTTAAAACATTTTGTATATGTATTATCACACAAGACAATTTCCAAAGAACTTTCAACCTAAAAATATTCACTTGTTCTCCACCTTTTCTCGCAAAGTGTTCGTGTTTGAGTGTATTTGTCTTTTTCACATCGATATTTTGTTCTGTTACTATTAATAATTACACCATGTCCGGTGGTCCCGAGGAAATGTCTAGTCAATCTATCACTCAGTCAGCCCTAAGCATCATCACACACACACACACACAGTGCAATATTTTTGTCAGTCGGATGTGTTGTGTGCGTGTGTTGCTTGTCGCACAAACTGCTAATGATGTATGAACATAATTTGTTCAAGATTTATGGGTTTGTGGAGCAACACAAACAGTAGATATAAACAACAAAAAAAAACATAAAAAATGAGATATGAACACTTCTTTCAAATTAAATTATTTTGTTGACAAATGTGCAAGCAAACAAATCAACTCCTCAGCAATGGTGAAATGGTGCTACAATAAGGTCGCAAACTGGCCGGGCTATGAGGCCAAATGACAACAAATAAAACTAAATAAATCGAATCAATTGTTGAGATAAAAATTGGTCACTTGGTGGACATCGGATGAAATATTGACCCAAATTTTCTCAAAATAAAACAGAAATAACAAGTAAAATGTACACAAAAGAAAAACGTTAAAATTGTCATGCCCGAAACTTCTTATCTTAAATTCGTCAGAATTGTACGTGATGTGTTTGGCAATAAAAGATCTTAAAGGATTGTGCAACACGAGTGGGTTTGAATTGTTTTTCTGTGCACACCCGTATGCCACCCAAGTAGTTTTATTAGAAGTAATAGTTAAAATGTATATGTGTTGTTCCAGATTAGAATTTGAATACTCGTTATATTTGCCACATTTTGTGGTACACTTTTTTGAATTTTATTGTTATGACATTCTAAGAACATTTAAAAAGATTCTATATTTATTTAATTTTAATGAATTTAAACAACTAACAATAACACTATGCAACAAATGAACACTTTTTGGAAAACACACGGACATGACAGTATAGGTTCGATTCTACTATCAAAGGGTAGTATAACCCTATACTCGGTTTGGCGAAATTGGCGACGAATTTTTTTTTTTTATGGGCCTCCAAAGTATCTGAAAATCAGTGGACCCCTCGAAAAAGGTGGCAATAGCTTTTGTCTAACAACTAATTCACACTTGGTGATGCCGCTTAACTACATTTGGCAATAATGTTGCTAAGAATATGCTGAAGTCTGCATTAGTTGATGGACAAAAGCTGATATCACGTTTTTCGATGGGTCCACTAATTTTCAGAAACTTTGGAGGCCCATAAAAAAAATTAGTTACCAATTTCGCCAAACCGAGTAGTGGGTTATACTACCCTTTGATAGTAGAATCGAACCTATACTGTCAAGTCCGTATATTTTTTTCACTATTGCACAGTGTAATCAGCAAGAAAAGACTAAAGTCAAACTGGCCCTATCCTACCCAACACCACTACCAACAAAGCCTATATAAGTCGACCTCTGAGGTCTTCCTCTATACTAGAGTCGAGTACTGAGGTCTTCCTTTATACCAGCATCGAGTACTAAGCCTTCCTTTATGCTAGATTCGAGTACTGAGGTCTTCCTTTATACTAGAGTGAAGTACTGGAGGTTTCCTATAGACGACTACTGAGGTCTTCCTCTATACTAGGGTCGACATCTGAGGTATTCCACTATACTATAATCGACTACTGATACTCGTACCTTTATACTAGAGCCGAGTATTGAAGTCTTCCTTTTTACTAGACTCGAGTACTTACTCTACACTAGAATCGACCCATGACGTCTTCTTCTATACTAGAGGCGAGTACTGAAGTCTTCCTTTATACTAGAGTGGAGTACTGACGTTTTCCTTTATCCTATAGTCGAGTACTGAGGTCTTACTCTAAACTAGAGTCGACCTCTGAGGTCTTCCTTTATACTAGAGTCGACCTCTGAAGTCTTTCTCTGTACTAGGAGTCTTTCTCTGTCAACCTCTGAGGTCAGTCGACCTGTGAGGTCTTCCTCTATACTAGAGTCGACTTGTGAGGACTTCCTCTATACTAGAGTCGACATATGAGGACTTCCTCTACACAAGAGTCGACCTCTGAGGTCTTCCTCTATACTAGAGTCGACCTCTGAGGCCCTTCTTCTATACTAGAGTCGACCTCTGAGGCCCTTCTTCTATACTAGACTCGACCTCTGAGGCCTTCCTCTATACTAGAGTCTTCCTCTATACTAGAGTCGACCTCTGAGGTCTTCCTCTATACTAGAGTCGAACTCTGAGGTCTTCCTCTATACTAGAGTCGAACTCTGAGGTCTTCCTCTATACTGGAGTCGTCCTGTGAGGTCTTCCTCTATACTGGAGTCGACCTCTGAGGTATTCCTCTATACTAGAGTCGAACTCTGAGGGCTTCCACTATACTAGAATCGACCTCGAGGTTCTTTTTTATACTAAACTTGACCAATGAGGTCTTCCTTTATGCTAGCGTCGAGTACTGAGTCTTCCTTTACGCTAGAGTCGTGTACTGAAGTCATTCTTTATACAAGAGTCGAGTACTCAAGTTTTCCTTTATACTAGAGTCGAGAACTGTAGTTTTGCGTTATACTAGAATCGACCCATGAGATTTTCTTCTATACTAGAGCCGATTCTGAGGTTCTCCTCAATACTAGAGTCGAGTACTGAGGTCTTTCTTTATACTAGAGTCGAATACTGAAGGCTCCCATTATACTAGAGTCGATCTCTGAGGTTTTCCTCTATACTAGAGTCGACCTCTGACGTCTCCCTCTATACTAGAGTCGAGTACTGACGTCTTCCTCTATACTAGCATCGAGTACTGAGTCTTCCGTTATTACTCTTCGAGTAATGAGGTATTCCTCTTCCTCTATACTAGAGTCGATCTCTGGAGTCTTCCTCTATACTAGAGTCGACATCTGAGGTCTTCCTCTATACCATAATCAATTACTGTGGTTTTCCTTTATAATAGAGTCGAGTATTGAAGTTTTCCTTTATACTAGACTCTAGTACTGAGGTATTTCTCTATACTAGAATCAACCTCTGAGGTCTTCCTATATACTAGAGTCGAATTCTGAGGTCTTTGTACCAGAGTCGACTTCTGAGGTCTTCCTATATGCCAGGGTCGACCTCTGAGGTCTTCCTATACACTACAGTCGATCTCTGAAGCCTTACTCTACACTAGATTCGACCTTTGAGATCCTTCTTTATACTAGCGTCGAGTACTGAGGACTTCCTTTACACTAGAGTCGTGTACTGAAGTTTTCCTTTATACCAGAAGTTTTTCCTTTATACTAAGGACTATACTAGAGTCGACCTATGTTATCTTCCTCCATACTAGAGTCGATTTCGGAGGTCTTTCTCTCTACTTGAGTCGAGTACTGAGGTCCGTTTTTATACAAGAGTCGAGAGTTGAAGTCTTCCTTCATACTATAGTCGAGTACTGAGGTCTTCCTTCCTCTTATGAGGTCTTCCTATATACTACTGTCGGCTTCTGAGGTCTTCTTCTATACTAGAGTAGACCTCTGAGATCTTCCTTTATACTAGAGTCGACCTCTGAATAAAGCTCACTTACTTGTTTTGCTTCAATACTTCCTTTTTTTCCATCCCGCAAGATAATCCTTTACAAATATCTTAATTATCTATAAATACTTCCTTGACAATATAAACTTTAAATATGAAATTTTTTTTTCTATTGATTTTTTCTATCCCTTGAGTGCACACTTATTACCCTCTGATAGGTTTATTATCTTGCCAAACACTTCATAAACAATTCTTTGTCATTTTTGCCTTAATATTTTACAATGTCGTTTGTTAATCTATACATACATATATGTACAAGAGTATGGTTTGCACTATCCTTGCCTTGTCATGTATAGGAGAATTGTTACAATTTATTTAATTCCTTCATGGTTCAATGAACTTTTTCAATTTAATAATATGACAAACTTAACCCAATTTTCAACAATATGTCAATAACATCACAACAATTTCCACTACATCCAAAAGATGAATAGCGAGAAAGCGAAAGATAGATAGAGAGAGGGACGGATGGACGGACAGACAGACAGACATAGTGGGTACTTTGGCACGAAAAGCTACAGTGACACAAAGCACTAACTACATACATAAGAATGCAAGTATCCTTCCTTAAATCCTTAAGGCACACCAATACTTTCTTAGATGCTCACAAAGACACATACTTGTATACATATAAGAGAGAGAGACATATCATCGTCATAACATCACAATTTTTAACTGAAACAAGAAAAATATTGAGAAGAACAGCAACAAAAGAAGCAACACACCACTACAAGCTATCTTTGGTGGAGCAGCAGCATCAGCACCACCAACATCTTAAGCAACTGTTGCCCTACTGGAATGTACTACTAAAGACATCCTTATGAGTTTCGCCCTCCACTACAGATCATTCAACGTTTTCCTTGTACTCGCCCTTCTAGTCCACTTCTCCTTCCCCTTCATTGTCATTATCTTCCTTATTGGCATCATCGCCACATACTATGAAAGCCGAAAGGGGGAACAACAGCAAACACTTGCTTATAATGAAGTGTAAAGTGCACGAAAGGAAAGCATATAGGGAAAGCAAATATCAACATTTACTGGCACAGCGGCAGGGCACAGTGGGGGAATTTCAAAAGCCAAAACGGAAATTGCCATGATCAACTATTTCTTCCTCGTAATTTTCTATAAAAAAATGAATAGGGCTATCTTTTTGAGGGCCCTTAGCCCCGGTCCAAATTTCTAATCGAATATCTATAATACCTCTACTATAAGCAAATAATTTCGAAAAAACCAAATGGATGGGGAAATAAATTAATAAATCTTGACTGACTGTCCAGAGGAGCTATTTTGAAGCCCCTGTGTGTTGCAATAGGACCATTTTTCTAATTTAAGCACAATAACACCTCTACTATACTGCCCTCCTAAGAAAGAAAGAGATCTTTTATAACTTTCGCGCCTTTAGGTTTAGGATTTTGGTGAGGTGGCAGCCGGTTTTATCAGCTGACATAGACCAATTTAGATCCCTAAACAAAACATAAAATTAAAAAGCACGAAAGTTATAAAACGTAAAAGCTCAATATCTCAAAACTACTGAAATGGAGATACGAATTTCTTTCTTAGGAGGGCAGAATAGGTCTACAATATATAATTTAAATTGACGAAGAAATACAGAAACTCCACATTAATTTCCAATTTATATTCAAAAATTCCCCCCACTGTTCATCAGATGCTTGTAATTGATGATGGGGAAAACGTTAAGCACCAAATCAAAAAAGAAGCAAATAGAAAAGGATTTTAGTTGGTCTCAACTTCCCCTCACCACCCCACAGCACTTCAAATGTCTTTCACCCAACAACCCTCAAATCAACCAAACAAAAAGAAAATACGAAAACATATTATTAAAGGACATTGGCAATGTTCGACAGGGGTTGTTGTTTTTCTTCCCTCGTCTTACCATTAATTGATTAAAGCGTAAAACAGCTAAGACGCAGCAGCACATCATACACTTGCCTCTAGTGGTACTGATCACTTAAAGATGTCACATCAAATGTTTGGAAGGATATTAGTGAAAGCTCTCTTAACTTTAATGGCCATTGATGTTTAACAAATTCAGCGAAGCGGAAATGCAATGACGGTGGTGATGGTTTGTTTGATGTCGCCGAAGTTCAAATTTGTTTTCTTTTTCTTTCTTTTATATTAATTTTATGCAAAGGAAGTTTAGTCATACCATAAATAATTATCTTCACATTTATACCCTCAAGATAAAAGGTAAGAGACAATCTGTCACTTAATAAAAAAGGAATTAAATCTGAGGGATTTTATCTATTATGCTAATACTCTTCCTAATCTTATCTGCAAACAAAAAATCTTCCCACAAAAACGAAATTTTATACAGCTACGTCTTATTATACACCCAGAATAAATATTTGTCAACTGAAAATTTTGACTCTCGATTTATTCCTTTCGAAAATTACTGAGAACATCTCTTCAGCAGAAGTTATAAATGACTTCAGTTCGAACCATTTACCAGTTCAAATACCACTCCATAATAGTTTATCTGCCAAAGAGAATCGAGAATATGATTTTAGAAAAAGCCAATTGGAGATCTTTCTCAGTTTATGTAAACCAACACCTTTTTTCCGCGCTCAAAATTCTATTCAAAATTCAAATGATATAGATTCATTATTATCAAACTTTGAAAGAATTTTGAACGACGCGGCAGCAAATCGGAGTACCGATTAGGCGACAATCTATTGCAAGAAAACCGTTTCCATCATATATCAAATTACTAAAATTGGACAAAGAATTTGTCATCGTCCATTTTGCAAAAGATATCGGAAAAGAAACTACTTTTACGAAATAAAATGCCTAAATCTTAGGATTAGTAAAGAAATTGAGATATTTAGGAATTCGTCTTGGAATTTTATGCTATCTAAACTAGACAAAGGTTTCACTCCATTTTGGAATTTATCAAAAATATTAAGAAAAAAAGTCGAGCAGAATTCTCGATTCCAAAACTCACATGATGTAGATTAATTATTATCAAACTTTGAAAGAGTTTTGAACGACGCGGTAGAAAATAGTGCACCAATTAGGCGGCAATCTATTGCAAGCGTCAAATTCTAACACAGTACAGTATTTTTCAGCTCATTGATTTGGGAATCAATTCTGAGAATTGGACGTACCATATCAAATTACTGACACAGTACAGCATTTTTCAGCTCATTGATTTGGGACTTAATTCAGAAAATTGGACGTGAAAGTAGCCCCAAAAATTAGAACTTCTTCATCATTCGTTTAGTCAAGTTGGCTCCATTAATAATTTAATGGCCATACGATTTTATTTGCTCAAGGTGAATTTTTTGTACTTTTTCTCGGATTTGTGTCTAAAGCAAAGTTGCAGATATTGAATAGGAGAAAGAAAGTGCGGATAGGAGAAAGTAAGTGCGGAACCTACCCGAAAAAGTGCATCAAGTGCCTTAAAAATGATCCACCTTGAGCAAAAAAGATCGTATGGCCATTAAATTCAAATGTTGCCAACTTGACTAAACGACTGATGCAGAATTTCTTATTTATAGGAATTGAGTCCCAAAATCATGTGTTGTCCTGTGTTATTTACTGTTGTGACCATTGATTGATTTGTAGAATTGCTAAATTTTAATTACAACTATTTTGCTGTTATAAAAACTAATTAATAGTCACGGCAATTAAAATTGTGAATTTGCAAAAACACAAAAATTTTATTGGCAAAATTATCGCTTGTCATAACAAAATTGTTCTCTCGAGGTACACATTTGTTTGGGGGAAAATTCGGCAGAGCCGAGTCTTATATATAAAAAAGAATCTATAAAGTGGAAGCGATGTACCATTACATTCCTCTACACTAGAGTCGAATCCAGAGGCCTTCCCCTATGCCAGAGTCGACATCTGAGGTCTACCTGTGAGGTCTTCCGCTATACTTATACTTTAGTCGACTTCTGAGGTCTTGCTCTATACTAGAATCTACCAATGAGGTCATCTCTTATAGTAGAGTCGAACTCTGAGGACTTCCTCTGTGCCAGGGACGACATCTAAGGTCTTTCCAAGTTTTTGAGTTGACTTCTGAGGTCTTCCTCTAAACTAGGGTTGATCTCTATGTTCTTCCAATGTATATGAGTCGACTTTTAATGCCTTTTTTATATCAAAGTGGACCCTTAGGGTCTTCATCTATGCCACAGTCGACATCTGAGATCGTTCTATGTACCTCAGTCGACTTCTGAGGCCTTCCTTTATACCAAAGTGAACCTTTGAGGTCTTCCTCTGTACCTGAGTGACCTCTTAAGTTTTCATCTGTGCCAGAATCGACCACTTAGGTCCTCATTTAAACCAGCGTCTATCTCTGAAGACCTCAGAGGTCTTCTTCCATACTAAAGTCGACCTCTGAGGTCTTCCCCTATACTAGAGTCGACCTCTGAGGCCTTCCTCCGTGTTTGAGTTGAAGTCTGAGATCTTCCTCTATACTATGGTTAATCTCGGAATTCTTCCTCTGTATATGGGTCGACTTCAGAGGTCTTCCTATATACCAGAGTGGAACCCCTGAGGCCTTCCTCTATACCAGAGTCGACCCCCGAGGTATTCCTCCATTCCAGAGTCGACCCCCGAGGTATTCCTCCATTCCAGAGTCGACATCTGAGATCTTCCTCTGTACTTGAATCGACCTCTGAGGTCTTCCTCTATACTAGAAGCGAGCACTAAGATCCTCCTGTATACTAGGGTCGAACTCTAAGTTCTTCCTCTATACTAGAGTCGACCTCTGAAGTCTTCCTCTTTACCATATTCGATCTCCAAGGTCTTCCACTGTACTTTAGTCGTCTTTTGAGGTCTTCCTCTATACTAGAATTGGCCAATGAGATCCTTCTTTATACTAGAGTCGAACTCTGAGTACTTCCTCTATACTAGAGTCGACCTCTGAGGTCTGTCTCTATACTACAGTCGACCTCTGAAGTCTTCCTCTGTGTGGGAGTTGACCTCTGAGGTCTTCCTATATACTAGGGTTAATCTCGAAGTTCTTCCTCTGTATATGAGTCGACTTCTGATCTATTCTTTTATACCAAAGTTAACCCCCAGTGTTGCAGAATCTGTTGATATTTGAGGACATCAAAAATCCGAAAAGTGTACCAAAAAATCCATAAAAATAATTTAAGGTAACATATCATAATTGGGGACCTGATTTCCTGGGACTTTATAAAGCGTGATCCATTTCGAGGTTCCCCACTTTTTTAAAGAAAAAAACACAGAAAATTCAAATTGAATGGGGAATGTTTATTATCATTTGAAAGAATTAATTTTTTAAAGATTATGTCTATCAAATGTTGGCCGCGGCTACGTCTCAGATGGTCCATCCGTTGAGTCCAATTTTCGATGACTCCATTATGTTGACCATAAGATGAGCGAAGTGCACGAAACACATTCCTCACAGAACGTGAATTTTCGTAATAAAGTTGAAGGATTTGTAAACGTTGTTCAGGCGTAAGTCTTTCCATGATGAAATGCCAAACAATACTTAACAAAAATAACATGAAAGCATAACACTACTCACACGTGATCTGTCAAAAAAGGCTATTGAAAAAAGTATTTCTACTTGGATTACCCTATACTTATAAAAAAAAGATTTCACTATTATTATGAACAACATTGGAAACAGAGCTTGACACTAATGTAGATATTGTAGACATTTGAGCAAACTAAAAATACGAAAAGTGTACCACATAATTTGGAAAAGTATATGAGGTAACACACCTTAAGTTGGAGACTTTACTTCTTGAGTTTCTGCAATTATGAAAAAATAACTTTCAATATACTATTCTGCACATTTTTGAAAAGAGAACTTTCCATTGATGCCGATTTTGTAGACATTTGGGGATCCTAAGAGTACGAAAAATTTACCACAAAATTTAGAGCAGGTTTTTTAAGTATAACATCTTAAGTAAGGGACTTTACTTTCTGAAATTTTCTACTTATAAAAATTAGATTTCAAAATTATTCTGCAAATCTTTGGGTACAGAGCATTTCACTTATGTAGATCTGTAGACATTTAAGTTCACTAAAGGTACAGAAAGTGTACCACAAAATTCAGAATAGGTATTTAAGGTAACACATCTTAAGTTGGAAACTTTAGTTGCTGCAACTCTGTATTTATGGTATATGAGTTTTTCACTTATATCGATTTTGCAGACATTTGGTGATATTAAGCATTCAAAAAGTGTACCACAAAAAAGGTACAGATCAGGTATTTCAGGTTAGACATCTTAATTTGAAGACTTTATTTCCTGCGACTATGCACTTATAAACAAATGCCTTTCAATATTGTACTTCACATTTTTTTTGAAAAAAAAAACAATATCATTTATGTAGAGTTTGTAGACTTTTGAGGAGACTATGGATTCAAAAAGCGTACGTGTAAGGTAACACATCATAATTTAGGATTTATTTATTTACTTTATTTCAATATTATTTTGCAAATTTTTGCTGAAGATCTTTATACCATTTAAGTGCAGTAAAGTCTCAAAAAGTGTACCACAAAAATTGTGAACAACTATTTAAGGTCAACAAAACTTAAATTAAGGATAATTTATGAAGATGAAAAGTTACCTTTTTCAGACATCTTTATTTACATACAAATTGCAAACACATTTTTACAAGAACTCTCCCACACATAGGAACTACATCAAGTTACTTGATTAGACATTCGAGTTCATTTCCCTTGAACTCATCATAAATTACAAAACCATCCATCCTTTTGCCGGAGCTTTAACCGGAGCAAAAAAAAAACACAGACGATTTGTTCTTTGGCCTCACTTGTGGCAGAACAGCAATGAGTAAGTACATTATACGCAGACCGAGAAAATTAATTTCAATTTTCCATGACTGGCAGTCAGTCTGAGTCAATGCAGGATACTTACGTACGCAACCATCATCAGAGAGAGACGAATGTGCCTATGCCCGAAACTTGAAAAGGTCCTGGAAATGTGAAGTAAAAATAAACTCTATCCTTTAGACTGTAACACATGTGTGAAATTGTAATGAAATTTAAGTGAGTGTGTATGCGTGTGTGCCTATGTGTCTGTACGATGTTAGAGTGGCATTTATACTGTCTAAACATGTGCTTTTGACGTTGCAAAATTAAGTCTGGAAAGAGAGTCCCTTTTGATCCTTCAGAGCCGACATTGATAAACTGTTTGATTAAATGGAAAATTTGGCCAAATTATAAGGAGTTCATATTAAGCCTTACACGGAAACAAATTATCATTTAAATTGATTTTCTTTTTTCTTATAGGAGAGTAAATTGAATCTATGTTTAATCTATTCAAAATTTCACTTTCAATTTTAATTCTAATTTTTTCTATTTTGTTTTTTTTCTCATTTTTGCTATTTGATTCCCTGAAAACCTTAAACTTATTTTAATTATAAAATTCTACAATTTTGTTTTTGGTTCTGGCCTTTCAACATGCTTTTCTTTTCATTTATCGTCAGAAACATAAAAGATATGGTAATATTGCCTTCGTTTCCTCTTCCTTGGCTAAGCTCTGTCCCCCTGGACTCAAACGCTTTGTGAATGCGGCAAGTGCAAATCGAGACACATTAACCGAGAAACAGTTTCCAGTTCCATTTACATTGCAAGGACTTAAATTGCAAAAAACAAAACTCTCGACATGAGTTATATTAAAATAGTTTTACATAATAATTTTAAGAACAGCAGAAGACAGGAGCGGATCTCTCAAAGGGGGAAAACTAAATAAATAAAAATCTCACAGAAAGGAAATTAAATGGAGAACAATTTAGAAAATTATAGATCTCTATCTAAAGTATTAACTAAATTTTTTTGTTCTCCAAAATTCAATTTATTCTCTCCTTCAAAATTATTCTTCCTACCTCTCTGTTTGAATTTAAAACTTTACATTTTTGCATATCCTTTTTCCCCTCCCTCTCTCTCTACCTCTCGACACAAACAAACATAATATCATCAGTATTTCTACTACACTTACTACTAAAACGACAGACTTTTGCTATCGCCAACATAGAAGAGTACGACGAGTACCACATTAAGAATTAAGCAAATTTTATACAACTAAACAGCTTAGGCATTATAAACAGGCAAATGTTCCAAAAAAAAAACTATGGAATCCTTACATATCATATGGCAGGATTTGTGAAAAACAACAACAACAAGAACAACACAACGTCAGCAACAGATATTCACAAAAAGAATTCATCATTATCATACAGCAGCGCGTCTAGCAAGTAGGCAACCTACTTCGACAGAGCAATAACCCAACAAACATTTTGGGAGAGCAGAAACAAATACTTTTCAGCACATTATTTAGAAGAGGTAAATACATTGATGTATAATTTGTTACCATTTCGGAGCACTAAAAAGTCGAAAAGTGTACCACAAACTTATAACAGCTTTTTAAGGTAAGACAAAATAAATTGGAGACTTTATTTGTATCTGATTCAGTTCTAACAAAAAGTAACCTACAACATTATTATGCACAACATTGAAAAAAGAGCTTCCCATTTATATAGCAGTGGTAGCCAATCAAGCTTTTTAAAAACCCGAAAAGTCTACCACAAAAATCAGAATAACAATTTAAGGTAACATAACTTAAGTTGGAGACTTTAGTTCCTGGTAACATATACTTTTGGAAAATCTCATCCAATATTATTCTGCACTTCTTTGGAAAACTAAAATTTCTTTACAGAAGATTATGTTCCCATTTGAGTATATAGAAATCCGAAAAGTGTACCACAAAATTCAGAATAGCTATTAAAGGTAACAAATCGTAAGCTGGAGACGTTAGTTCAAACGGTTCTTTTAATGAAAAATGCATTCTAATCTTTTTCTGCACATCTTTGGAAATATATTTTACTAATACTATGGATTATGTTGCAGTTCGAGTGCACTTAAAATCCGAAAAGTGTACCACAAAACTCTATTTAAGATTATATAAAATAAATTAGAGTGTTTTCTAGCATCTGGCTTTGTTCTAATGAAAAATGATCCTCAATATCTGCACAACACTGGATAAATAGCTTCCTATTGATATATGAGTAGTAGCCAATCGAGTGTTTTAAAAATCAAAAAAGTGTACCACAAAAATTAGAACAGCTATTTAAGGTAATAACACTTAAGCTGGAGACTTATGTTCCCGAGGCTCTGTAAGTATGAAAAAATTGCATCTAATATAATTCTGCAAATCTTTAGGAAAACAAAATTTCTTTAAAGAATATTATATTACCATTTGAGTACATTAAACATTCGAAAAGTGAACCAAAAAAATCAGAAAATCTATTTAAAGAAACAAATGTGGAGCTGAATAGAGACTTAATGTCAAAAGACTCTTTTATAATGAAAAATGCATTCCAATACTATTTTGCACATCTTTGGAACTATATTGTACTAATGCTATAGATTATGTTGCAGTTCGAGTGAACTTAAGATCCGAAATGTGTACCACAAAACTGTATTTAAGATGATGCAACATAAATTGGAGACTTTTCTTGTATCTGACTCTGTTCTAATGAAAAATGCCCAAAAATATTTTTCTGCACAACACTGGATACAGAAGAGGTAGCCAGTCGAGTGTTTTAAAAACCCGGAAAGTGTACCACAAAAATCAGAACAGCTATTTAAGGTAATACATTAAAGCTGGATACTTTAGTTCCTGCGACTCTGTACTTAAGAAGAATCTCATTGAATATTATTACGCACATCATAGAAAAAATTTAATTTTCTTTAAAGAAGATTATATTACCATTTGAGTATACTAAAGACCCGAAAAGTGTACCAAAAAAATCAGAAAAGCTATTCATGGTAACAAAGGATATAGTGGAGACATAATTTGAAACGCCTCTTTTGTAATGAAAAATGAATTCCAATATTATTCGGCACATCCTTGGAAACATATTTTATCAACGTTTGATTATGTTGCTATTCGACTGAATTAAAGGTCCGTAAAGTGTACCACAAAACTTTTATTTAAGGTAATATAACATAAATTGGATACTTCCCCTACACACGACTTTTTTCTAATGAAAAATACATTCCAATATCTTTCTGCACAACATTGGATAAAGAGCTTCCTACTGATACAGGAGTGGTAGCCAATCGAGTGTTCTAAAAATCGTTAAAGTGTACCACAAAAATCAGAACTGCTATTTAAGGTAATACAATTAAAGCTGAGAACTTTAGTTCCAACATCTCTGTACTTATGAAAAATGTCATCCAATAATATTGAACACATTTTTGTGACTGAAATTCATTTGAAGAAGATTATATTACCATTTGGGTAGATTAAAGATCCGAATAGTGTACCACAAAAATAAGAAAAGCTATTTAAGCTTACAAACGGTAAAGTGGTGACTTTATTTCAGACTCTGTTACAATGAAAAATTCATTCTAATATTATTCTGCATATCTCTGGAATTATATTTTACCAATGATATAGATTGTGATGTAGTTCGAGTGCATTAAAGATCTGAAAAGTGTACCACGAAAATCTATTTAAGATAATGTAACAAATATTGGAGACTTTCCTTGCTCACGACTTTTTTCTTATGACAAATGCATTCCAATATCTTGCTGCACAACATTGTATAAAGAGCTTTCTTTGCCAGATTAGTGGCACCAATCGAGTGCTTTAAAAACCCGGAAAATGTACCACAAAAATCGGAGCAGCAATTTAAGGTAATAAATTAAAGCTGGAGACTTTAGTTCCTGCGACTATGTACTTATGAAAAAATCATCCAATATTATTCTGAATTTTAAGAATATAAAAATACATTTTAATTACATTAAACATTCGAAAACATACCACAAAAATCAGAAAAATTATTTATGGTAGCAGAAGAAAAACTGGAGACTTTATATGAAAAGGCTCTGTTATAATGAAACATTAATTCCAATATTACTCTGCACATCTTTAGAAACATAGTTTACCAATGCTATGGATTATATTTTCTTTCGAGTGCATTAAAGATCCGAAAATTGTACCACAAAACTTTATTTAAGGTAATATAAAATAAATTGGAAACTTTCCTTGCACACGGCTTTCATCCAATATTATTCTGCACATATTTGTGACTGAAATTTATTTTAAGACTTATATTTATTTACGATTTGAGTACATTAAACATTCGAAAAGTGTACCACAATAATTAGAAAATCTATTTAAGTGAGCAAAAGTGAAGCTGGAGACTTTATTTCAAATAGTTCTGTTATTATTAAAAATGCAATCCTATATTATTCCGCACATCTTTGAAGAACTTCAATATCATTAATTAAGATTATACTACCATTTGAATATATTTCAAATCCGAAAACTGTACCACAAAAACCAGAACAGCTATTTAAGGTAACAAATCGTAGGCTGGAGACTTTCTTTTAAATGGATCTGTTAATGAAAAATGCATTCCAATACTATTCTGCACATGTTTGGAAATATATTTTACCAATGCTATGGATTATGTTGTAGATCGAGTGCATTAACAATTAGAAAAAAGTACCACAAAACTCTATTTAAGGTAATATAAAATAAATTGGAGACTTTTATTGTACCTGACTCTGCTCTAATGTAAAATGGTGTCCAACATTTTTCTGTGCAACTCTGGAAAAAGAGCTTCCTGTTGATATGGGCGTGACTGTTCTAAAAGTCCAAAAGGTGTACGGCAAAATTTAGAAAAGCTATATAAGGTAATATATGTAATTTAATCTGGGTACATTATTTCCTGCGACTCAGCTCTTATGAAAAATGTCATCCAATATTAATCTGTACAACTTTGGAAAACTGAAATTTATTTTAAGAAGTTCTTATTAACATTGATTATATTAATGATTCGAAATATGTACCAAAAAAAATCAAAAATGCTAATTAAGGTAACAAAAGTGAAGCTGCAGATTTTAGTTCAAATGGCTTTGCAATAATGGAAAATACATTCCAATATTATTCTGCACATCTTTAGAAATATATTTTGCCAATTCTAACAGGTGGCGCAAAAGTAATCCTCCTATCAGAAAATGCTATAAATTTTGCGATTGGCCCCTAATGTCAGTTCTGTTTTGACATTTGTGTAGTAAACACATGCGAAATACACGTTAATAAACAATGTTACGCTACACTGCTCCAGAACGCGGAATATTGCTGACTATTTATTTGACCAATAAAAAATCAAAAATCAATCAAAAATAATCATGAGTGATGGGGCCCATTTCCATCTTAGCGGGTACGTAAATAAGCAAAATTTACGCTTCTGGGGCACTGAAAATCCCCGTGTAACCCACGAAGAGCCATTACACCCGCTCAAAGTCACTGTATGGTGTGCTGTTTTCGCTGGAGGAGTCATCGGACCTTTTTTCTTCGAAGACGTCGCGGGCCAAACGGTTACTCTGAATGGTGAGCGCTACAGAGCAATGATCAACGAGTTCTTTTTGCCGCAACTTGATGAATTGGGATTGGAAAACATGCGGTTCCAACAGGACGGTGCAACGGCACACACTGCACGTGCCACAACCGATATGCTGAAGGATGCGCCTAATCTCCCGTTTTGGCGATTTGCACTGGCCAGCAAGATCGCCTGATTTGACCGCTCCAGACTTCTTTTTGTGGGGCTTTTTGAAGTCGCGGGTTTATGTCATCAAGCCTCAGACTCTTGCAGCTCTTAAAGACAATATCCGTCAAGAATGTGAGGACCTATCGCCGGAAGTTTTGGCCAAAGTGATGGAAAATGCCATAAAAAGGGCTCAAATGACAATCAACTGTGGCGGCGGCCATTTACATGACATCATATTCTCGACTTGATGTAAAAAAAATTAAAAGACCAAATAAAAATAATCCACAAGAAGAATCAAAGTTTTTCATTTTTTTTTAAATTACAGCCAAAAAACATCGAAAGGTTACTTTTACGCCACCTTTTATAAAAAACATTGGAAAAATAGTTTCCCACTGATGCAGGAGTTGTAGCCATTGAGTGTTTTAAAAACCCGAAAAGTGTACCACAAAAATCAGAACAGTTATTAAGGTAATAAAACTGAAGCTAGAGACATTATTTAAGGTGTATCTGTACTTATAAAAAATGGCATCCAATATTATACAGCACTTCTTTGGAAACTTGTCATTTTTTAAAAAGAATTATATTGCCAGTGAGTACATTATAGAAAGTGTACCACGAAAATCAGAAAACCCATTTAAGGTAATAAAACAGAAGCTGCATACTTTATTTTAAATGACTCTGCTATAATAAAAATACAATTGAATATTATTCTGCGCATCTTAAGAAATGTATTTTACCAATGCTATATATGTATACCTAGTACTGCAGTTCGAACGCATTAAAGATCCGAAAAGTGTACCACAAAAATCAGAACGGATGGTTAAGGTAAAAATCCTCATTCGAAGGCCTTATTTCATTAGACTATGAAATCTATCTTTCAATATTATTTTACTTTAGAAATTGAGATTCCAAGTAATGTACATTTTATTGTCAGTATACTAAAGATTCGGAAAGTATACCACGAAACTCAATACAGCTATTTAACCTAACAAAACTTATGTTGGAGACTTTATTTCGAGTAACTCTTTTCTAATAACAATACCTTTCAATACTATTCTGCACCACTTTGGAAAAATATCTTTTTATTTATATAGATTATGTTGCCATCGGAGTGACATAAAAAGCCGAAAAGTGTACCATAAAAATCACATCACTTGTTTAAGTTAAATAAACTTAAATTGAAAAATAACTTTATATGTATGTACCCTTTGTTACCATTTAACTTCATTAATGCTCCGTAAAGTGTACCACACAAATATAACCAGATATTTAAGGTAATAGAACATAAGTCGGACAGATTAATTTTATATGACTAAGTACTTAGGAAAAATTAAATCGAATATTTGTCTTCAGACTTTTTGTAAATTGACGTTTCGTTGATGAAGATAAGTTTGCATTTGAGTGAAACATCATTTCGAAAAGTGTACCACAAACACGAGAACTGCTGTTTAAGGTAAACAATTTTGGCTGGATAATTTATTTCACGTGGTTCAGTTCTAATGGAAAAATCGTTCCAACATTATTCTGCATATCTTTATAAATATACTTTTCCAATGATAAATATTTATACCCTACACCACACTGTGGTACAGGGTATTATAACTTTGTGCATTTGTTTGTAACACCCAAAATGAGAAGAAATAGAAGATCGTTTATTATACCGATCGACTTAGAATCACTTTCTGAGTTGATTTAGCTATGTCCGTCTGTCCGTCTGTCTGTCTGTCTGTCTGTCCGTCCGTGCATGTATTCTTGTAATCAAAGTACAGTTCGCAATTATGGTCCGATCTCGACGAAACTTTAAACATATCTTTTTTTTGGACCAAGGACGATCCCTATTGAATTTGGTTAAAATCGGTTCAGATTTAGATATAGCCCCCATATATATGTTAGCCCCGATTTGACATGTAAGCGCTGTAAAAACTTTATTTCATATCCGATCAGTATGAAATTCGGCAGAAAGAGGTTTCTTATTATATCAATGAACACTGTAAAATTCGGAGAAAATCGGTTCAGATTTAGATATAGCCCCCATATATATGTTACCCCCGATTTGATATGTAAGCGCTTTTAAAACTGTATTTTATATCCGATCAGTGCGAAATTCGGCAGAAAGAGGTTTCTTATTACATGAAGGAATACTGCAAAATTCGAAGAAAATCGGTTTAGATTTAGATATAGCTCCCATATATATGTTACCCCGATTTGACATGTAAGCGCTGTAGAGACTGTATTTTATATCCGATCAGTACGAAATTCGACAGAAGGAGGTCTTTTTACATGACTGAGTATTCAAGGAAGATCGGTTCAGATTTATATTAAAGCTCCATATATATGTTCCTCCTGATTTGGTATCAAACCGCTATAGAAGTTGTATTTTACTTCCGATCATTAAAATTTTCCAGAAAGATGCTTCTCAATTTAGGAACGAATATTGCTTAATTTAGCGATTATCGTTTCAGAATTAGATATTACGTTTCTACCCATTTATCAATTATTCCAAATTATTATGGCAATGACCCTTATCGCATTGTTAGGGAGGTGTAGGGTATTATATAGTCGGCCCCGCCCGACTTTCAGCCTTTCCTTACTGGTTTTTTGTTATATCAGAGCACTAGGGACTCGAAAAGTGTTCCACAAAAATTAAAAAAGCTAATTAAAGTAAAGAACGAAGAATGAAGAAGCTATTTAAGATAACAAAACCTTAGCTGGGGAATTTATTTCAAGTGGATTTGTCCTAATGAAAAATGCATCCCAATATTATTCTGCATATCTCTGGAAACATATTTTCCATTGATATCGATTTTGCTGCAACTCGAGACTATCGATGATTCGAAAAGTTTACCACAAAAATCAGAACAGATGGCTAGGGGCCCTTTGTAAACCATGCTAAGTCGACATAGCATAATTTTAGGGAAATTGCAGTTTTAATTTCTAAATATTCCGAATTATATGTCAAAATTTGGTTTTAATTCGTCAACCCAATCAAAAGTTATTCGCAAACAGTACAGGTTATTCGATTTGCATTATAAAGAAATTCCACACAAAATTCAAAAAAGTCATGGTCTCTCCTGAAAAACTACCTTTTTCAATTTAGCATTGTTTAGAATGAAGGTATCGATATATATTTTTTAGAAAATAATTCTGCAAATAGCTGTCTACTGATGTAGATATTATTGCCATTTAGGTGGACTATAGATCCGTAAAGTGTACCACAAAATTCAAAACAGATATTTTATTGGCCCTGTTCTTGTGAAAAATTAATTCCAATATTATTCTGCAAATCTTGGGAAACCTAGTTTTGCAATAATGCAGCAACTTGAGAGCACCAAAGATCCAAAAAGTGTACCACAAAAATTAAAACAGATGGCTAATGAAAAAATCCCAATTTGAAAATTTCTTACACTTGACTATATATTTCTTAGAAAAAATAGTTGCAAATAATATTCTGCACATCTTTGGAAAAATTTATTTCTATTGACGTATATCTTATAGTCATTTATGTGTACTTAAAATACATAAAGTGTACCACAATATTCAAAATGGCTATTGAAGGTAATACAAAGTCATTCTGGGTGAAACAGAAATTATGCATATATGTAAATCTGTAAGTTATATATTCTAATGCGTCAAATATGGACACAATGATATATCAAAAGATGGACAAATATAGGCCATTTTTGGTTCGAACTATTTTTGATGCAAGTGATTTTAGGCTGTATTAACTGAAACCCACAAAATTAGATACAATCGACTAAAGTTTGTGAGCTTCATCACTTTAAGAAGCTGAATAGTGAGGGCCTTTATATTTATATTTTACAATGACAATAGTCAAACAAAGGACGGTTAAAATATTCCCACCTATTCTGTGATATCCCACACATAACAAAATCATATTATATATCTCTGAAGACTGACATTTTATAATTTATTTTTAACGTTCTATCGCAAATATTTTGCTGGGTTTCCCAAACATCACCCATATGAATGGATGGCTGGATACATGCATCAGTGTTCGGCTACGGTTGCTACATGTTGCAAAAGCAATAACATTACATTTTCTCATTCTAACATCAAGAATGACAAGAGTTTGCATACAAAAATAATCTTGAGAAACATCAACAACAGCAGAAACAGCGAAAACTGAAACGAAACTGAAACTAGGGAAAATGTGTCTACAAAAGATGAGGTAGACTTTGACATACCCTTTCGGAGTGAAGTGAATGTCTGACAAAATATCTGAATTTGAGATGTAGATGACGCTATAATGGATTGAATTTTTAAATTTTACAGGGAGAAATTTTAATTTAAAAATAGTAAAACATTTAAAAAATATATGGAACATAAGGAACTATTCGTTCATACTGAATTGGCAGACCCTTAAAAAGAACGCGAACCTGAGATGTAGATGGCGGTAAAACGGATTTCATTTTAGGAATTTTAGAGAAATGTTTTCAGAGACGCATTATTTGTATTAGATATGGAAAAATATAGGGAATCTCGGAATATAGGTGAAGAAAACGAAAAAAAAAATGAAAAACTAAAATTTCATGAACATACAAAAATAAAATACAAAAGCAAAGAACATGTGATCCAAAAATGTTTTTAAATGTAAAGTTAAAATCTACAAGTAACGTTCCCACATAGGTAAGGGCAACCAAAATTTAAACAAAATTAACAGAGTATCCATTGACAATCACCAAGTGTAACAAACCCCTAGACCTAAAAGTATATCCCATCCTAAAGTAGTGTTCCAGGACACACAACACTTGCAATCGTAATACAAAACATCTGCCTAAGCTGTCAGTTTATAATATACCCGAGATATATCCAACCGGATCTAAGTACATATTCAAATGTAGGTGTGTGTCTGTTATGTAAGAGTGTGTGTGTCTGTGTGCAAGTGTGAAAGCGGCCTTCTTTGTTTTTGTTTTTCTGTTGTTGTTGTTTGTGTTGTTTTGTTACTCCATAAAAAATGCGCAAAAAATCCATCCACATTCATGTCGTTGTGTTATTTCTTTCATATGTTTTGCATGTTTTAGGACGAATTTACGACGACGACGGCGATATGGGTCAACAGAAAGTGATACAAAGTTTCTAGGCTACTGCTCTCAAACAAACAAAAAAAAAAACAACAAAACAAAAAGAAAAACACCAAAAAGGAGGACATTGTCGTCAGTGGACCAATGTAGTCAGCGTAACAAACATACATGCTGTCAGTTTGTTGGGGCTGAACAGTGGAGCATGGTAAAGAGGGATTTGAAGTGGAACACAAAAGTGATAAATAGGGAACCGCATTCCAATATGGATAATATGATAATCTCCGAGAGAAATCTCTGATAGAGTTTACAAGGAGTTTCTGAATGCAACATGTGACCCTCTCGCCGAGACATTGTTTGGTAATGTCTGCAATTAAAAGAGAAGATAGTAGCGGAACAACATTTTAAGACAGTCCTTAAGTAAAAATATTATATTATTTTAAATAGACACGACGAAAGAGTTATCGGTAATTATTTATTTATTTATTCATATGAATTACAATACAAAATAAATTTATATTCTAATTTAAGGGTTCACGAAAAGCCGAGTTAGAAAGACTATGTGGTTAGATTTTGCAGCGATAGACCATATCCTCTGGTGGGAATCGAACCCACGACCCCTCAGACTCATAGGCGAGCACGCCACCAACTCACCTATCGGTAATTATTATATCAGGTATTTATTGTTAAATACGGAATATTTTGGCTGAAATAAAATAATAATGAATTTTTGTTAAAAGGGGGTACAAATACCAAGTACATAAAGTTTCTCCTCCCAGACATAAAAAAATTATATATTTTTTGGATAAAATATGAACCAAATCGTACAAATATGGTACAATTTCACTCATATCAAATAATTTCAAAGAAAAACCCTTTAATCCTGTTTACACAGAATTCATGGCATTCGATCCGGATCAATGACCCCTAGCTGGAGTTAACCACATTTTAATTAACGATCCATGATCTTTAAACCTGGATAAATCTTTTTGGGAAGCCTCATTGTCTTTAAGCAAGGAGCAATAAGGTCGGCGACCATGTGTCATTGGCATTTCCCACCAGTGACAGTGAAGGATCATTCATTCGAGAATCATTTAGAGGTTTGGGTCGCTAAACTTAGGCACGGGTCGAATACCATTACCACTGATCCTTGGCGATAGTCAGGTGAGCCATTGCTAGGTGTCAATGGTTACTGTTATCCCTGACATCTGTCGTCAAGAGTAAATGAGCTTTAATTTGGGTTAAGCGATATTAAATATGGGATCAGTGACCCTAAGTAACGTGTCAATGACGTTAAGTAATGTTCAGGTCAGGTTCAACAATCATCAATCTTCTTCTATACTAGAGTCGACCGCTGAGGTCTTCCTCTATACTAGTGTCGACCTCTAAGGTCTTCCTCTATACTAGGGTCGACCTCTGTGGGCTTCCTCTATACTAGAGTCGACCTCTGAGGGCTTCCTTTCGACATCTGAGGGCTTCCTCTATACTAGAGTCGACCTCTGAGGTCGACTCTAGTATAGAGGAAGATGGAGATACTAGAGTCGACCTCTGAGGTCTTCCTCTATACTAGAGTCGACCTCTGAAGTCCTCCTCTATACTAAAGTCGACCTCTGAGGTCTTCCTCTATACTAAAGTCGACCCCTGAGGTCTTCCTCTATACTAGAGTCGACCTCTAAGGTCCTCCTCTATACTAGAGTCGATCTCTGAAGTCTTCCTTTATACTAGAGTCGATCTCTGAGGTCTTCCTTTATACTAGAGTCGACCTCTGAGCGGTTTCTCTATACTAGAGTCGACCTCTGAGGGCTTCCTCTATACTAGAGTCGACCTCTGAGGGCTTCCTCTATACTAGAGTCGACCTCTGAGGGCTTCCTCTATACTAGAGTCGACCTCTGAGGTCTTCCTCTATACTGGAGTCGACCTCTGAGGTCTTCCTCTATACTAGAGTCGACCTCTGAGGTCTTTCTCTATACTAGAGTCGACCTCTGAGGTCTTCCTCTATACTAGAGTCGACCTCTGAGGTCTTCCTCTACACTGAGGTCTTCCTCTATACTAGAGTCGACCTCTGAGGGCTTCCTCTATACTAGAGTCGACCTCTGATATCTTTCTCTATACTAGAGTCGGCCTCTGAGGTCTTCCTCTATACTAGAGACGACCTCTGAGGTATTCCTCTATACTAAAGTCGACCTCTGAGGTCTTCCTCTATACTAAAGTCGACCCCTGAGGTCTTCCTCTATACTAGAGTCGACCTCTAAGGTCCTCCTCTATACTAGAGTCGATCTCTGAAGTCTTCCTTTATACTAGAGTCGATCTCTGAGGTCTTCCTTTATACTAGAGTCGACCTCTGAGGTCTTTCTCTATACTAGAGTCGACCTCTGAGGTCTTTCTCTATACTAGAGTCGACCTCTGCGGTCTTTCTATATACTAGAGTCGACCTCTGAGGTCATCCTCTATACTAGAGTCGACTTCTCAGGTCTTCCCCTATACTAGAGTCGACCTCTGAGGTCTTCCTCTATACTAGAGTCGACCTCTGAGGTCTTCCTCTATACTAGAGTCGACTTCTGAGGTCTTCCTCTATACTAGAGTCGACCTCTGAGGTCTTCCTCTATACTAGAGTCGACCTCTGAGGTCTTCCTCTATACTAGAGTCGACCTCTGAGGTCTTCCTCTATACTAGAGACGACCTCTGAGGTCTTCCTCTATACTAGAGTCGAGTAGATCTCTAATGTCTTCCTCTAACCTAGAGTAGACCTCTGAGGTCTTCCTCTATACTCCAGTCGACCTCTGAGGTCTTCCTCTATACTCGAGTCGACCTCTGAGGTCTTCCTCTAAACTCGAGTCGACCTCTGAGGTCTTCCTCTATACTCGAGACGACCTCTGAGGTCTTCCTCTGTACTAGAGTCGACCTCTGAGCTTTTCCTCTATACTAGAGTCGACCTCTGAGCTTTTCCTCTATACTAGAGTCGACCTCTGAGCTTTTCCTCTATACTAGAGTCGACCTCTGAGGTCTCCCTCTATACTAGAGTCGTCGTCTGAGGTCTTCCTGTATACTAGAGTCGACCTCTGGAGGCATTATCTTCATCATAACTTCTATACTAGAGTCTACATCTGAGGTCGTCTTCTATATTAGAGTCGCCCTCTGAGGTCTTCCTCTATACTAGAGTCTGTCTTGCTGGTGCTCAGGATTTATCACAGATCTAAATTTTGACATTTATAAATCATATTTGGCCGGAATACATGACAATATAATGACCGTCCTGTAATACTTAAAAGCGCCTTAACCAGAGGTAAATTACGTTTATCAGGGGTAAGTGATGTAGTATACTTATATACATGAGGTTTTTAATAAAGATTTATATCATTTATCCAGGCCCCACTGTCATTCTTCAAATATTTGTTCAGTTTTCCTTCCATAACATATCTAAATTTAGAAATTTACTCTCACTCTAGAAAAATTATTTTAAGTGCATTTTAAATTACTCGGAAAATCCTTGAAATGAAATTTAATACATATCCCTATATGTGTCTCGAAAATGGGGACAAATTCTTGTGAACACTATCATCATCTTTTTGTAACAGAGGACATTTTTAATGAGATGATGAGCGTACAAAATCATCATTGTCATCATCGCCATCTGCAGAACATTATTTGCCATTTTTTTGTTGTCATACAATTTTTATATCCAATTTCAAGAGAGAGAGCATTTCTGGGACGATGAAACGGCCTTGAAGGCCTCTTCAGCCTTTCCGGAAAAGGGACTACTGACATTTTGTAAAGTTGGGGAAAATTTATTAAGAGGATTTTGTTGAAATCAACAGAGATTATCAGACACTATTCACAAAACTGTTGGCAATTAGATATACACTTTCGAGCTAGTTAGTGTCATGGTAATTGCCTGACAAAATGGGACAAAACACACATACACACACACAGATGAAAGGACAGAATATGGAGAGAGAAATCTGTTTAGAAAAATTAGCATATTAAAAGAGAAACAGTGATAAACTGGACAATAAAAAGATTTAGAAAATTTAGTGGAAAAGTAATAAATTAAACAGAAACTAAAAACTTTTGCAAAGTTTTTGGGGAAAGGACCAAGGACAAATTTAGCAGAGGGTTAGGTAATAAACAAAATCAGCTTAATTTTATAGCCCAACTATTTCTAATCTTAACATTTCAAAAACTCTATATGGTTTCCCCACAAAACATTAATCTTTTTTACACATTTTTCCTAAACCCATAAAAATTCTTTGCCACTCTCATTTTCATTAGCCTCCCTAAGGACTCTTTAACTCCTTAAACTTTTGGCTCTAAAAATAATTTTATTACTTGAGCAAATGTTGGGGCTCATTCGACCTGTACCAAAATATGTATATAAAATATTGAAATTTTAATTTCATACTCATATCCACACATTCCATATCCTTGGGATAATAATAACAACAACAAGAGCAGCAGCAGCAGTTTCTTCACACACACAACCTCTGCACACTCAACCCTCGGCTAAGCCACGGCATGAACCAACACTTGACTCCTTTCGACACAACATCATTATTTCATTGTTGTTATTGCCATTTTTATGATTTAATTTGTATGCTTTTGTTACAATCTTTCATCATCGTCATCAACATTGGCATCGTTTTCTTCCTCGTCCCCACACGCGTCGCTCTCGTCATCATTTCATTTAATGAAAAACATATGAAATTTATATATACCCACTTAAATCTCTAACCCCTTTTATTTGTTGAGGGAGGGGAGAGGCTTGGAACCCTATGGCCGGTTATCCTTTGTTGTACATAGTGTATATGAATATTTTGACAGAAAAGATGAAATGCAAAGTAACAACATCTACTATAAGGTATAGACACTCGAAGAAAAATATTAGAGATAAAATCACAAGTAAGGAAGTCAGAGTCGAATAAACCGGCAGAAGTGTACATTCACCGTTAAAAAAATCAGAATAAGGAAAACGTGAAATTTTTGGATTTATTTAGTTTTTCTTACTACAATAAATTCATTATCCACAACAACAAGTTCAATTTCCACTATTCATAGCGATAATTCAATATAAATCAGTTTTTTCCTCATCGATATTCATGTATTAGTATTCATTATACATCATCCATTATCTAAAAAATGCTTTAAACATTTTCACATAATATAGAATAAATATGGAAAAATCTGTGGAAATATTTAAATAAATAATAAAGCTAAAAACTACGACAAAAAGTTTCAGTGGTACTATTCTCTACGTAAATTGTACTTTACTTTTGTATACAAAAGACTCAAAAGACTAATATCACTAGTAATCCTTTCAAAAAAATCCTTCACTGGTTATACTTTTATATAAAGAACTTCACTTGTGATTCTCTTATATCAAAAACTTCGCTAGTGATACTTTTATATTAAAACTTCACGTGTGGTACTTTTATACACAAAGTTATTTAATAAGTAAATTCTCACTGATGAAGATCTAATAAAGTCTCTCTGATAATATTTTCACATAAAAAACTTCACTAGTGACTGATATATAAAAGCTTCACTTGTGATACTTTCATAAAAAAAATCTCAATACTTCTACATGTAAAATTCACACTGGAGATAATTTTATATAAAAAACCTTTACTGCTGATACTTTTATATAAAAAGGGCTGGTGATACTTGTATGGAGGAAGACCTCAGCGGTCGACTCTAGTATAGAGGAAGACCTCAGAGGTCGACTCTAGTATAGATGAAGACCGATCTGAGATCGACTCTAGTATATATAAAATTCGATCTGAGATCGACTCTAGTATAGAGGAAGACCTTAGAGGTCGACTCTAGCATAAAGGAAGACCTAGGTATAGAGGGAGACCTCAGTATAGACGAAGACCTCTGAGGTCGACTCTAGTAGAGACGAAGATCTCTGAGGTCGACTCTAGTGTAGAGGTGGACTTCAGAGGTCGAACCTAGTGTATAGGAAGACTTTAGAAGTCAACTCTAGCATAAAGGTAGACCTCTGAGGTCGACTCTAGTGTAGACAAAGACCTCTGGGGTCGCAAAGGCCTCTGATTTCGATTCATTTTAAATTTTGATTCTTCGAGCACTCGTGCGTATTATTTATATTAATTTGTTATTGTACGAAACACTGGAGCGTATTAAAGATAATCACTGCGACCCCGGGTGCGTATACATGTTTACATTTGGTAACGCTAGTACCGAAGCTTGTAAAGTAGATAATTTCAACGGTCGGCGAGGACGAAGACCTCTGGGCTCGACTCCAGAACAGAAGAAGACCCTGTAGGTCGACTCTAGTATAGATGAAGACATATGAGGTCGACTAAAGCCTAGTGATAGACCTCTGAGGTGGACTCTGATATAGAGGAAGATCTTTGAGGTAGACTCTAGTATAGAGAAAGACCTCTGAGGTCGACTATAGTATATAGAAAACCTCTGAGGTCGACCCTAGTGTAAAGGAATACCTCAGGGGTCGACTCATTTTTAATTTTGATTATTCGGACACTAGATCGAATAAGTTATATTAATGTGTCACAGTACGAAACATTGGAGCGTGGAACACTGAAGCGTATGATTGATAACACTGTCCAACAAATTAAGACTTTTTGATTGGATCAGAATAGCGACCCTATAATTCTGAAAGGGCATGTTGAGTAGATCATTTTTGTAGAATAAACTTATGGTCCAGCTGGTCTGAGTTTTTTTTACAGTGGGTCAAAGTTTTCATTTTTTGTCGAAGGTATCATTATACTAAATGAAAAAAATGATGCAAGTTAATGTCTGAGAGATTTCTCATTGTCAGAGTTACATAGTGGAATTTTATGAGGATCATTTTTGTGGAAAATCTTAACCCTCTAGCTCCCCTCTTAATGGGTCAATTTGGCACTTTTTCGAAAAAATTAAAGAAAGTCCTATCAATAAGGACACTAAAGGATTAAAGTATTATACAAAATGTTTGCCGGGAAATTTCTGACAATGAGAAATCTCTCAGACATTAGCTTGCATCATTTTTTTCATTTAGTATAATGCTACCTTCGACAAAAAAATTAAAACTTTGGCCCACTGTAAAAAAAAGCTCAGACCAGTTTATTCTATTCTTAAAATGATCTACTCAACATGCCCTTTCAGAATTATAGGGTCACTATTCTATTCCAAAAATGCTGTTGGACAGTGTAATCAGTGCGACAAACACGGGTGCGTATAATTATTTTTAAATTGGTTAACACTAGTACCGCTGATAGTATGATAGAAGACCTCAGTAGTCCACTCTGGTGTAGATGAAGACCTCTAAGGTCGACCGACTATACTATAAAATAAGGCCTCTGATACTGGGAAACTGGATCGTATAATTATTATTAATTTGTCACCGCACGGAACACTAGAGAGTATAAATAATGATTAGTGTCAGTAACTCGGGTGCGTATAATTAATTTTAATTCGGTTACCCTAGGATTCTCACTTATATGAAAGTAGAGAGAAAGACCTCTGAGATTGACCCCAGTATAGAGGAAGACCAATGAGGTCGTATCGTTTGTAATAGATTATGCCGGAGGTTTATTCAAGTATGTATAAGTATAAAGGAAAACCCTGCAGGTCGTCTGTAGTATAGAGGAAGACCTCAGTGTTGGTTTCTAGAATAGACGAAGACCTCTTAGGTCGACTCTTTTATAAACGAAGACTTTGGATGTCAAGGGAGACATCTGAATTGGATTATACGAGGGTTGCTATATATATGTCTGCCTAGGCAACACTAATGACGAATTCTTTTCTGCAAAAAAGTGCAACATTTTAATAGCCTTTTTTCCGAAAACGGCACTTTTGTGATACTATTTTGAAATTTGGTAATTAAGTTATACGAATTAAGCACAACTAAAATTTCAACATTTCGAAAAAGCGATATTATAGTGCAGTTTTCGGAAAAAGGGCAATGCAAGTGTTGCACTTTTTTGCAGAAAAGAATTCGCCATAAGTGTTGTCTGGCGCCATCTGACATTTCCATTGGAAAGTTTGACATTTTTTAGCATAAAAGTACTCAGAACGTTTGACGTACGACCATCATTTGTGTTGTTTACAGTGACTTGAAAAAATCAATTTGGGAAAAAAATTGAATTAACTCGTAAACATTTTCGTGCGATCATTTTTCACAACTTTCGACGTGGATTATCACGACAAGTGTGTATCGATGAACTTAAATCTTTGTATGGCGATGAAGCTCCATCCTATGGCACTGTGAAAAACTGGTTTAATGAATTCAATCCTGGCCGACGCTCGCTCAAAGACGAAGGTCGTGAAGGTCGTCCAAAAACGGCCGTTGTGCCAGAGAACATTGATGCCGTGCGTCAACTGATAATTCAAGATCGTCATGTGTCATACCGTGAGATAACGGCATCCTTGGGCATTTCTTCCACCAGCATACATTCGATATTGCATGAACACATGGCCGTAAAAAAGGTTTGTTCTCATTGGATCCCGCTCAAAAAAAAGGCTCGTGTCGATTTGTGCAAAGAAATTTTGAAAAAAATAAGATTATAAGAAGCCAAAGACTACTTAACTTAAGATTCTTTAAAGCTTTCCTGAGAAATTGTTCTCGAGTTATGCTAAAATATGTGGTTAAACCTCTATTTTTTAGATGTTTCCCTTATTTATAAGGTTATATTTGGTTATCTATAACCAAGTCGCATATAGACCACAAAGTTCTTAAAGGACGTGACATAAGTTTTCGTTTGAACAAAAAAAATAAAATACAAAAGTCACTCGTAATTAGATATGTATATAAAATATTTATTTAAATACGAAAAGAAAATCAAGGACACATTCGAATTTTCTTCGAGTGTCTCTTGTACGTATCCGCTGCATGTGTACAAAGCGAAGAGTTTGGGTTACACACGTTTCTGTACCATAAAATATGTAACCACAAATTTGTATGTATTTGCATATAATTTTATGGCAACTTAACATTATGCATAGAATTTTCAATAGATCTCGGGCAAAACATATTCACCCCTTTACACGGCGACACTCGACAAACAAACACACAGACCCGGACACACACTAACAGACACACACCGAGGCTCACTCACGTACATATTTTGACACATCACAGCATCTACCACCACCATCAAACTGGAGTCTTTGCCTCTGAGGTGGATCACGCACTCAGTCCCCTAAGGGGTGACCAAACATATAAACACCGACAATTTCATGGTTTCATTGAATAAGAAGTTTTCAGGGGACTCAACACTAACTCCTCACCTCTCCCACTTTTGCACTCTCTTTCCCCTTCTCTTCTTATCTAGGAGTTCATGATAAAAGGATGCTTAGGGTGTTTGTTGGCCCCGACTGTACTATGTGCGAATGTAACTTGTTAGTTTATTGTAAATGTTAATAATATTTACAGGATGTATTTTCATGCGTGGTGTATCACAAAATAATCCTGATACGAATACACTCACAAATACACACACACATGCTCGTCTCTTGCCCTACTACTCATATGTGTGGGTGTTCTTGGCTTTCGACATTCCGTTAGGACAACATTAGAAGCACGTCCGCTTGTAGCGACAGACGTACATTTACATACATGTCCTTTGTAATCATATGTATGGGTGAGCGTGTGCTTGTGTGCGTTTTCGTCCTTCTAATGTAGTGTAGTATTTGAATATTTTAGTCATAGTCACAGTATCACTTTATTTTTGTTGAATGCCACTCACAATCACAAAGATACATACATTGTGGCACCTAAACCACATCCGCTCACAGACAGCCACAATGTGTAGGAGTGTGTGTGAGTGTGGGTGTGTGCGTGAAAGGGTGTAATTAGATTCATACTGTTCCTTAACAGTTTCAAATAGATTTGATATCATTTACAATTGTAATCATTTAAGGTGACCAGCGCTGTAGGTGCAAAGTTTCAAGTGAAATTCCCTAAATTAATTCAATTCTTCAATTAAAATCTTGAAATTTTATTTGATATTCAGGTGTGGACCGTTTCCACTAAGTACTCCCTGGTTAACGATAAATGATCGTCTAGTATCTCTAACTCTCCAAAGTCCGGAGTGTTATGCGGACTATGCTCATCGGACCTGTCGGTTCACAGTCAGCGTTTGCCGTAGACTGAGTTTTGAGGGCGGTCCTTGTTTTTTGTTTTCTGTACGTCTCAGCAACGAGTCAGTATTTGTCACGTTTTGGGAGCTATGACATGATAGACCTTTTCTATCCCCCACTCTATGGGGACGGACATCAAACAAAGCTATATATACGAGTATACTCTACATAAATATACAAAAATCATCACTATAACGGCAACTATTCGATACGACTACGAAAACGACGACAACATCGAATACACGAGGAGCTTAATATAGGCCTGATAACAAGCTAAGTAACCCAACCAAAGGGGACAAAACGGGTAAAAAATGGGGTAACAACTTCCCAATTCGTACTTTTTGCAATAAAAAATGGGACGAAAATGTCCTAAAATGGTATCCCGCAGGGAAATGGTGTGATAACAAAATTTTTCCGAACTAAATGTGTCCAAAAATGGTACCTCTAGCTCTGGGAAGAAGTACTAATTATTTTCCAAATTTCATACTTTTTGGAGAAAGAGGGAGACAATAGGAGGCCTAAAAGTGGTACCCTTTCTCAGTGAGGGTTAATAGTATTTCGTTTTTGAAATTCCTTCTTTTTGGAGTTATAGGGCCCAAAAATGGTACACTATTTCTGTAAAGAAGAAAAAATATTGTTTTCATAATTTGTACTTTATGGAATAAAAAAATGACAAAAAGTGGCCCAGATTTGGTACTATCTATTAAACTAAGTTAATGATTGATTTTCGAAATTCGTTCGTTTGGAGTAAATGGGAAAAGGGACAGAAAGACTCCCCTGTAAAGATGTAGTAATAGCTCTTGAAAATACGCTTTATTTTAAAAAATGGGGCAATAATTGTTTTTCGCAATTCGTGCCTTCTGCAATAAAAAATGGGACGAAAAGGCCCTAAAAATGTAATCCGTGAAAGATGTGATAAAAAAATTATTTCGAAATTCCTTTTTTTATACTAAATGGGTACATAAATGGTACCTCTCTCTCTCTCTATAGGACGAACTAATAATTATTTTTCAAATTTCATACTTTTTGGAGAATAAGGGGGCCTAACAAAAAAATAAATTATATCGTTCGGTAGTTGTTTAGATGCGTCATTTTTGTTTTACAATAATTTATTGTTCTATTAATACTTTTAGAACAGGTCCGTGCAAAATAATTAGGAAGAAGTGGTGATCATTGAGCCCCAGGCTGAGCAGTTTGACATTTACCTCATATGGGTACCAAGAAGCCGCAAAGCCGATGAACTTACTAGGAAAGAAACAACCATAGAAATTCTTGAAGAATTTGAGGGAGGAAGTCGAGTTGTCCAATTAGAGATAGACAGAAATTGGCATATGTTCGCGCTAGGGAAGAAAATACTGTCTACGTCACTTCTTACGGGATACTGCCTGATCGGCAAGCCGCCAGAAGTTTGAGAATTGAGTACCAATACTTCTGCAGAAGTAAACGATTGAGTAAACGATATACTAGGTTCGGCCTTTCTAGGAAGTCTGCTAAATCTGACCATTATTCGTTCAATTGATATCGTAACTTTGTGTACCAAACAAGTTGGTTCCGATGAGACACAACTGGGCCCGTGGTAGCACCATGATCCTCAATTGGTCTATATGAGCTTTCAATTCCGGCTACCACTCTAATCTATCTCAAAATATTTAAATAACTTTTACAGGAGGACGCGAACCTTGGAAAGGAGTTGAAAGACTGTAAGTATTCCAATGATATTTAAAGGAGCTCACTCACCTTTGACAGGTGATCAAGCCTCTGGCAGCAAGTTAACAATATTTCAGGGAGGTTAATGACCTCTGACATGAGAACATCAACCGCTCTCCAAAGATTGATACCAGTTGTAATTAGTGAAATAATAGATAGAATCCAAAAAAATTAAGAAAATTCCAACTAATATTTGAAAGATGTCAATGTCCCTTGATATCAGTTCGAAGACCTTTCAGCATAGACCCATGAGGAAACCATGGCATGTAGACTGAGATAGAGACAGAATAACAGACAGACAAACCAATGGAAGATCCAACATATAGGGAAATAACCTCCTGGCGAATGGACAATAAGAGAAAATCATACGGGTGACAACAAGGTGGTCCACGGAGGATGCACTTTTGTCGGAAAGATGTTGAGATGTACATACTCGTACGTACAGAAGAGCCAATAGATGAAAAGTGAGAGGGACAGATGGATATATTGGCGAATATATGGTTAGATGAAAAATTGAAAAATATGCCCACAAAGCAAAGATATATGATGAGTAATCAGGTAGTCTAATGAATGAATGAATCTGAATGAAAAAATACGGAACAGAAGAAGAAAAGAAAAATGGACCAATGGAAATCCAAACTAAGAAGGAACTTACCTACTGACGGACGGACAAAGAGAGAAAATAAGACGGATAGAAAAAAAAATATTCCAAATATTGGAGGAATAAAATGTTCCGTTCCAAATTTCCTTATGAGTTTAAAACAAGATGGCCACCCTGCTTTTCAACCGCCTACAATCTTCTACTACTCGTACATCATTCAAACATTCCAGTGTGTACACACAATATGAATGTACAATTTGGAAATGTGAATATTTGTGAAATATAATCACTTATGTTTCGAGCATAAATTCTCTTTCTGCTGAATTGAAGAACCAACAGTACAAGGACCAAAGAACAAATCGACAAATAGAAGCTCTGAAGCATAGGATCTGAATAATATTCAGGTCATGCATATAAATGACCAACCGATATCCGATACCCTATAATTATGACAAAGACCACATGTGTGAGGTGCGTGGATGTTGGGAGGGGGGTCATGTGAATGTTAGTTTTGTCGCAGAACCCATGTGTGGAAGGGGAAGGAGCATTTTTGGACCACAAGCATCCCAGTGTGGTTTCGAGAATGTAATGGTGTAGATATGTACTCGTATTTATAATTTGAATAAACAATTTATGTATGCATTTAAATTATGACACATTGTTGTATTTGATTGGTAACTCTTGAGAATATTTGCTAGGTAACTCTTGAGAATATTTGCTAGCAAATCACAATATTATGGTAAAATTCCTATGAAGGTATTTTTAAACTAAAATAAAAATATGCAGCAATTTTTTGGGGGTCTATATTTTAAGGGATTTAAAAAATATGAAGCAGCTTTTTGGGGGTTTACATTTAATAATTATTTTGGATATATTTTTAGATTTTTTCTTTTTTTCTTGTAGAAAATATTAAAATAAAAAATGTCTTTTAAAAGCATTTTAAATTTTGATATTGAATTTGATTTAGATAATCTTAAACACTTGAGAGTATTTGGTAGAAAATCACATAATAAGGTAAAATTCCCACGAATGCATTTTAAAAATAAAATAAACAAGTAAGAAAGTACAGACAGACTTACGGACGGACGGACATTGCTCAAATGACTTAAAATTACCCAAAACGGATTTCCGCCGAACATACTTATGATGGTTTTGTTTCTAAAAAATAATATCGCCACATCGTGTTGCGTCATTTTAAAAATTCCCCCTGCATCCAATGCTAGTTTCGCATTTTGCATGCGAACAATCGAACAAAAATCGTGCGGTGAGTAAAACCCACACCTACATTATGGCGCAACCATTTGATAGTGCATTAAGAATGTACGCTTTCAATTAGGTTTGGTTCTGAAGTTTGCTTTTTGACGGTGCAACACTCCACACGTGGACTGGGCTGAATGTGGAAAATGCGATATTTTCACATTTGCGTAGTGTAATAATTTTACAAACGAAATCAAAACCCGTTCATACGGCTGCACCATTTTTACAATCGAACCTAAAAATGCGGTTTCATTTTAAAATGTAGAAAAAATTTTGCATTTTTTTGCACAAACGAAATCACCATTGGGGTCTTAGGTCACTCCTTCGATGTGTTACGCTTTTGGTTCGTAGCAAGTGATATATACCATCCTCTCTAAGGTAAGGAGATAAATATGTAGCAGCTTGTTAGGGGTCTAAATTTTAAGGTTATTGTTGATATTTGTTTTCTTATCAATAATTAGAGCGAAAAACAAGAATAAATCGGTGTCCTATTTTATTAACCTAACCTAACCTAACCTAACCTAACCTAACCTAACCTAACCTAACCTAACCTAACCTAACCTAACCTAACCTAACCTAACCTAACCTAACCTAACCTAACCTAACCTAACCTAACCTAACCTAACCTAACCTAACCTAACCTAACCTAACCTAACCTAACCTAACCTAACCTAACCTAACCTAACCTAACCTAACCTAACCTAACCTAACCTAACCTAACCTAACCTAACCTAACCTAACCTAACCTAACCTAACCTAACCTAACCTAACCTAACCTAACCTAACCTAACCTAACCTAACCTAACCTAACCTAACCTAACCTAACCTAACCTAACCTAACCTAACCTAACCTAACCTAACCTAACCTAACCTAACCTAACCTAACCTAACCTAACCTAACCTAACCTAACCTAACCTAACCTAACCTAACCTAACCTAACCTAACCTAACCTAACCTAACCTAACCTAACCTAACCTAACCTAACCTAACCTAACCTAACCTAACCTAACCTAACCTAACCTAACCTAACCTAACCTAACCTAACCTAACCTAACCTAACCTAACCTAACCTAACCTAACCTAACCTAACCTAACCTAACCTAACCTAACCTAACCTAACCTAACCTAACCTAACCTAACCTAACCTAACCTAACCTAACCTAACCTAACCTAACCTAACCTAACCTAACCTAACCTAACCTAACCTAACCTAACCTAACCTAACCTAACCTAACCTAACCTAACCTAACCTAACCTAACCTAACCTAACCTAACCTAACCTAACCTAACCTAACCTAACCTAACCTAACCTAACCTAACCTAACCTAACCTAACCTAACCTAACCTAACCTAACCTAACCTAACCTAACCTAACCTAACCTAACCTAACCTAACCTAACCTAACCTAACCTAACCTAACCTAACCTAACCTAACCTAACCTAACCTAACCTAACCTAACCTAACCTAACCTAACCTAACCTAACCTAACCTAACCTAACCTAACCTAACCTAACCTAACCTAACCTAACCTAACCTAACCTAACCTAACCTAACCTAACCTAACCTAACCTAACCTAACCTAACCTAACCTAACCTAACCTAACCTAACCTAACCTAACCTAACCTAACCTAACCTAACCTAACCTAACCTAACCTAACCTAACCTAACCTAACCTAACCTAACCTAACCTAACCTAACCTAACCTAACCTAACCTAACCTAACCTAACCTAACCTAACCTAACCTAACCTAACCTAACCTAACCTAACCTAACCTAACCTAACCTAACCTAACCTAACCTAACCTAACCTAACCTAACCTAACCTAACCTAACCTAACCTAACCTAACCTAACCTAACCTAACCTAACCTAACCTAACCTAACCTAACCTAACCTAACCTAACCTAACCTAACCTAACCTAACCTAACCTAACCTAACCTAACCTAACCTAACCTAACCTAACCTAACCTAACCTAACCTAACCTAACCTAACCTAACCTAACCTAACCTAACCTAACCTAACCTAACCTAACCTAACCTAACCTAACCTAACCTAACCTAACCTAACCTAACCTAACCTAACCTAACCTAACCTAACCTAACCTAACCTAACCTAACCTAACCTAACCTAACCTAACCTAACCTAACCTAACCTAACCTAACCTAACCTAACCTAACCTAACCTAACCTAACCTAACCTAACCTAACCTAACCTAACCTAACCTAACCTAACCTAACCTAACCTAACCTAACCTAACCTAACCTAACCTAACCTAACCTAACCTAACCTAACCTAACCTAACCTAACCTAACCTAACCTAACCTAACCTAACCTAACCTAACCTAACCTAACCTAACCTAACCTAACCTAACCTAACCTAACCTAACCTAACCTAACCTAACCTAACCTAACCTAACCTAACCTAACCTAACCTAACCTAACCTAACCTAACCTAACCTAACCTAACCTAACCTAACCTAACCTAACCTAACCTAACCTAACCTAACCTAACCTAACCTAACCTAGCCTAACCTAACCTAACCTAACCTAACCTAACCTAACCTAACCTAACCTAACCTAACCTAACCTAACATAACAACCTTTTTTTGGGACGTAGTGATAGCGCACTATCAACTAGTGGTCCTGCACTTGAACGACCACCCCGGGACCGCTTTCGCATTACTTCGGGGTGGGTTCTTTACTGCTTAACGCAATTGGTATCTTATCCTACTCCCTCGTCCTATATACGATTATATACAGATTAGGGGTTCGGCAATCTGTTATATTGTACCTCAGCTTTCGTTCGTAGAATATGTTCTATAAATGATGAGCATGCCTTCCAATTTTATACCTTCTCCATCATTATATTAACTAAATTCTCCGCCGTAACGTCGGCTCTTATGGAACGGCTGAGATTGCGTCTGTGTGATCTACAGTATCATTTATGTCTCCGCACATGTCACACATTCCATGTTCTCTTATTTTAAATTTCTCCAGGTATGTCGCAAAGTTTCCATGGCCGCTTAATGCTTGTGTTAGGAAGAAATTTATTTCGCCATGCTTTCTTTCCACCCATTTTTCAATATTTGGGATCAATTTGTGAGTCCATCTGCCAGTTTGGTCTGTATCCCATCTCAGTTGCCACTTCCTCGTATATCTCTCTCCTCTCTTCCAGAAATACATCTACGGGAGGTATACTAGCTAATACTGCTGCTGCTGAAGTCGAGATTGTGCGATACGCAGACGTAACTCGAATTGTAGCCATTCGTTGAACTTTTTCGATTCTATTTGTTAGTGACAAGCGTTCTCGTACTTTGTTACTTATGATAGGAGCCGCGTAGAGCATCTGCGCATATGAGACACCTGCGAGCAATTTCCTGGTCGCTTGCCTCGGTCGTCGCTTATTTGGCATTATTTGCACCAGTTTTCTAGCTGTTCCTAGGGCCTTCTCTGTTACCACTTTTACATGTTCAGCAAAAGTGATTCCCCCATCAATGTAGACTCCAAGATATTTTAAACTTTTGTTTATTTTAATGTTGTATCCGTCAACGTGGAATTGGGGATAAACAAAAGATCTCAGCTTGGTTATGATGCTGCAAGTTGTAGATGTTTGGAATTTAGCCACCTATTTACTCTACCTAAACTGTCATTAGTTACAATTTCAGTCAAGGCTGAGTCCGACTTGTCCACTATAAGGGCGACATCGTCTGAATATCCCACCAGTGAAGCCCCATCTGGTAATTTATGGTTTAAGAGACCGTCATACATAAGATTCCAAAGGAAAGGTCCTAGAATCGATCCTTGTGGTACACCTGCCGACACACTGAAATGTTTTGGCCCCTGGTTGGTTTGATATTTTAGTGCTCGCTCATTTAGATAATTATCAATCATTTTGACTAAATAGTTCAAAATGTTGCTCTTCCTGATTTCTGTTCGAATAATATTCCAATTTGGGGTATTAAAAGCATTTCTAATATCCAAAGTAACTATGGCACATAATCGTTTTCCCTCCATCGATTTCTGGGTTGTGCTCACTACTTGGGAAATGGCGTATAGAGTTGATTTCTTTTTCACAAATCCAAATTGCATTGGAGAAAACCCTCCGTTGGAGTATAGCTTGGCTTCTAATCTATTCAACAGTAATCTCTCCAAAAATGTTCCCGAATTGTCCAGTAGGCACAACGGCCGGAAGGATGAAGGATTATCTAGGCGTTTATCTCCCTTACGTAGGAGAACTAAGTTCTGCTTTTTCCAAATATTTGGGAATACGCCTGTCTTCAAACACATATTAAATGTATCGGTAAATAATTCCGGCCAGCATTGTGCCGTAAGTGTTATGATTTCGTTTGGCACTCCATCTGGACCAGGTGCCTTAGCTTTTTTCAGCTTTCTTGCGGTATATAATATTTCTTCATTTGAGAATGGCTCGTATTCTCCTGCTGGTTCTACTGTTGGGAAGTAAATACTTGGGGACGTTGCTTTTGGGAACAGTGTCTCTACAATAGTTCGCGCCCAATCTGGGTTTGTTATACCAGGGATCTTGTTGCGGTTTCCTATCTTCTTCATTACAATATGGGAGTCTCCAGGGATCGTTATTTATTTCATCGCAGAGCGCTTTCCATGACTTTCTTTTAGAGTGATTGATAGCTTCTTTGAGTTTCTTCCTTGCTTCTCTGTATTGATCCATATAGAAGGGGTCGCCCTTTTTTCGTATGGCCTTTTTTTTGCTTTTAGACACTCTTTCCTCAGTAGTGCAATTTCTTTCGTCCACCAATAGGCTGGTTTACGAGAATTTTGAGGCATCTTAATATTTGGCATAGCTGCGTTACATATTTCAGTCAATATTTCATTAAACTCTTGTACGACTTGGTGGATATTAACACTGTTCGTTGTAGAGTGCATTTCTTTTAGTCTTGTTAACGCTGCTTCGCATGCTTCGGTGTTTAGTTTACGAGTATTCCAGCGACGTCTTGAGGGAATATTTTGCTTCTCTTGACTAGAGCGATCCATTTCTATAAGAATGTATTGATGGTCGCTGAGTGTTTCGTCCACACATTATCGACGAAGCCGAAATGTATATAATTGTGCCGGAATCCCCTCTCCGGAATGTTGGAGAGTTTCCCTGATTCAGCACTAAGAAATCGATAGAAGACATCAAGGTCCAACTATCCCCTCGACCTAAAAGGAAAAGACTGTGTACATTAGAGTCTGTTCTTATTGTATAGTGCCTAATCGTCGAACTGGCAGGAATTCGGAAATTGGTTCCAATGACTTCTGCAGAACCAAAAAGTTATTTTAAAATTAAAATAACAATATATAGTAGCTTTTTAGGGGTCTACCTTTAAATGTAAATTGTTCATATTTATTTACTTGTTATTTAACGTATTTTTGAAAGTATTTAGTCCAGGATTTTTTTTACAAAATTAATTAAATATCCCTTATTGAATTTTCCTAAAATAATCCTCCTAATTCTTCCACAAGGGGTCATTAACCACGGAAATGGAGACTCTTTTCATCATCCCACCTACTTGTTGCACTTGCTTCCAGCTCGTGTTCCTACATCAGCTATTTGCTTCACAAGCTGGTATTTCCGTTTCGTCTTTTCCCGACCACTTGTTGTTGTGGTGGCCGAATAGAGGAGAAAACTTTTCAGACATTGCTCTCTGAAATACAAATCACGGATTAAGTTCTTCTTTTTCGTTAAGTCCATAGTTTTCTTTGTCCGCCACAACTGTTTGCCATGCAAGTGATTAACCGCTGGAAGTTCTTAGGAAAATCGTGTGCGTTCCTTACAACTTTGCCTTAGATGTTTTGTCCATTTCATACAAAGATATTGTGTAAAACGCACAATTTGTTGGGGGAGCAACAAATAAAGCTTAGCTAATGTTCTCCCAAACCCCCCCCCCCAAAAAAAATAAAGACAACCCAACAAATCTAAATACCAACTAAGACGTTTAAAGATATTTACGACTTCAGCTAAAGTGCAAGAAAAACAATTTGCTAAAAAAAGCAACAAGAATTCGAAAAGGAAAAAAAGAAAACAAAAAAACTAGAAATGGAAAAAACTATTAGGAAATTCGGTAGAAAATCTTGTAGCAGAAAGTAATCGAAAGATTTTGAAAAAAACGAATTAAAGCAACCGACAATGCTAAGTGAACTTTTGTCCGGTTTTTTTTTCTTGACCAGATTATTTTCTCCTTTTATCCCTGTGACCATTTGTCCTTGGTCCGTCTGTCTATTATGTATGTGGGTTTTTTTTGCAAAACTACTTTGCTTCTTGTTGTCTTTTCTATGGGGTTTTAATTTTGTTGTCTCCTCTTTTGGATAGGGGAACGGAATCAAGTCAACATGAAGAATCATGAGGGAAAGACACCATTTCCCACGCTACAAGAGAGAACCTCTAGATCGAAGAGCTTACCAGGCAGGCCTTGCTGACATATATTCTGACGCAGTCGCTGAAGCCGTGAAAATTTCACGGAGTAAATGTCATGCTAGGAAATCAACCTCCATTAGAGGCTTCGGAAGAAGAGGAATTACCTCGACAGACAAGAGTAGTTTTGGCCCTATTAAGATCAGGCTGGTGCAGCCGTCTCAATTCGTATTTGGCAAGGTTTGATGACAATATGTCGAACACATGTCCCGCTTGAAACCAGGGACTACGCAACACAGTATTCCTGTTCAACTGTTCAACTGTTCTGCCAAACCTACTCAACTTCTTCCAAGGTCTCTTTTGACCGATCCATTGGAAGCAGACACCTTCCTTGGCCTGGAAAACAATACAGCAGAACCCACAAGACACGAATCACACAACACCTAAGGGATAACAAACACCAATACTGCTACAACAGCTACAGCTGTACCGATGGACGGATTAACAGACCGATAAATAAACGACGAATTGAACTCTTTTGGATATATCGTAATTAGTCGTAATTTACATTATAAAGAATTGCTGTGTTATTTGAAGGTGGGCACGAGTAATTGTTGCCTTCTCCCCATCTGGAAATAGTGTAGGAGTTTTTTATTCATTATTTTTGTGTGTTTTGGCCAAATCTCTTTTAATTGGCTTTTCCATCAAAATATATTAAGAGTGTTACAAATGTAGCCATGTATGTGCAATTTAGACGAAAAAAGTCAAGCATATACACATGATGTATAATGAAAAAAAAAAAAATCTGCTCATAGAGAAAAAGACAGACAGACGGATAGACATTACGTTTAAGCAACAGACAGAAAAGCGGAAAATAGACAGACGGACGGACACTGATTGTATAATGAAGTTTATTTGGAGGGGTCGAAGGAGCGCAGAACAGCTTGAGCCAAAAACTATTGGTCGCTGGTTTTTGTTTTCTACAATAGTTCTGCTGCAGTTCTACGAGTATTTCTCCAGATACTCCTCGTCCCAGATAATCTGTCCAAACTAAAAGCCAATCAAGAAGAAATGATAGACAGTCGGATGCAGAGTGTCTGTCTATGTGTTCATGCCGCAAACACACACACACCAAACAGATAGAAACAACCTAAACTAAATTCGCAATTTGCAATACTGAACGGAGATTTCTAATAGAAGCGTAGCACCGAAACAACAAACGGACAAATAGACCAACAAACAACCCAACCCAACTGAATGAAGTTTATCATTTAAGCTAAAAAGGATAAACATCCTAAGAATTAATCTCAATTCCACTCGGAAATTTTCTGACAAATTAGGGAGGTAATTGGGAAAAAAACTTCAATCACATTCGTACACACAGTTCGAGCAATAGGAGGGAAATGCGAAAATTCTACGAGTGTATATTGAGTAGTTGTAGGAGTAGTTTATTTGTAGTTGTTTCGAAAAAGCCGAAGAAGGTATGGAATAAAAAAGCATAATCGGATTTAGAATTTGATTTTAGATTTGTAGAATATATTTGTATACACAGAAATTGAAAGTAGTTAAAATGCAGGAGAAAATACAAACTGAAATTGATTAAATTTGATTTAGATTAATTTGGATTGCAAATGAGGCAAACTTTTCTCTAGCTGCTTCTCATTTTTAAATAAGTAAAATAAGGGAATTGAATTTGAAACAAAAATTTAAAAACTAGTTAACGAGTCAATATTTAACCATTAATGAGGAGCAATAACCCGCAAAATGTCCACATAATGACCATTAACCTGCATAACGCCCATGAATACGTTTAATGACCATTCATATGCTTAATATCCATCGTTGCGTTTAATGCCAAATAATCCGCTTAATTGCCATTATTCCGGTTAACAAACCATAATCATCCAATAACCTTTAATCCAGATTTAATAACCCTTAATCCCGTCCAGGGCCCTAATCAATGACACTTTATCCGATCATTGATCCCTGAACCGTTCAATGACATTTTTATTTTATCAATGATCTTTATTTCAAGAAGAGAATTTTATTCTGGCCAAATCCAAATGAAAATTGTACATCCCTTCGGTAGATCAAAATTTTACAACAGGTTGGCCAATGACCATTTATTCGCTTAAAACCCAACAATCCGCTTAATCGCCATAAACCACTTATGAACGTTAATGCGCTTAATGTCCACTAATCCGTATATTGATCATTAGTCCGTTTAATGACCATTAATAGGCGAAGTGACAAATAGTACACTCGACGACCATTAATCCAGAATTAATGAACTAAATGCCCTCAAGAATCTTTATCAATGACCAATGACATTATCCGATCAATAGTCCTTAAAGAAGTACATAATTTTAATCTGGCCAATATTCAAATTAATATTTTACATTACTTCTTCAGATCAAAATTTTTCAAAATGTGTGCCTAATTACCAATATTCCGCATAAGGACCCATAATCCGTTTAATGAACATTAATCCATTTAATGATTATTAATCCGCCTAATGGCCATACATCCGCTTAATGCCCATGAATTTGACATCACTACTAAGACCAAATTTTGGTCAATGATCCGCTAAAGGCCCAATAATCAGCTTAACGCCCTTTAATCCGCTTAATGTCCGTTAATCCATATAATTACCATTAATCCGCTTAACGCCCTTTAATCCACTTAATGTCCGTTAATCGATATAATGACCATTAATCTGGTTAATGTCCCTGAAACTGTTTAAGGTCCGTTATTTCACTCAATACCTATGAATGTGTTTAATGGCAATTAATACGCTTAATGACCATTAATTCGGTCAACGAACCATAATCCCTCCATAGGCCATTAATACTGGTTTAATAACCCTTAATCCCGTCAAGAACCTTAATGGTCAATGACGCTTTATCCGATCAATGATCCTTAAATCGTTCAATGATTTTTATTCCGAGAAAATAATTTAAATCCGGTCAATATCCAAATGAACAATTTAAATCACTTCTTTAGATCAAAATTTTACAATATGTTGGCCAATGACTATTAATCCGCTTAATGACCATTAATCCACTTAAGGAGCAATAATCCGCTTACTGATCATTAATTCTCTTCATGTTCGTTAATCCGCTTATTGACCATGAGTGCATTTAGTGACAATTAGTCTGCTCAATGGCCATTAGTCTTTAAAGCGGCCAACGACTTTTAATCCGATCACAGATCTTTATTCCGAGAAAATAGTTTTATTCTAGACCATGTCCGGATGAATATTTTACATCACTTCTTAAGATAACAATTTTACAAAATTTTAGCCAATATCATTACTCCGCATAAGGACTATTAATCCGCTTAATGAAAGTTAATCCGCTTAATGACCATTATTCCGCTTAGTGTCCATGAATGCGTTTACTGACAATTAATCCGCTCAGTGGCCATTAATCCTGTCAATGAATCATAATCCGTTCAATGAACTATAATCCAAAGTTAATAACCTTTATTCCAGCAACGACCTTCTCAATGATCAATGACACTTTACATGATTCATGATTCCTAACCGGTCAATGACTAAATCCGACCAATGTTAATGACCTTAATGCCTTCAAGGATCCTTATCATGAACATTAATCCACTTAAAAATCAGTACGAGTAATCCGCTCAATGCCCACAATCGGGCATATATCCGAATGAAAATTTGACATCACTAATTTAGATAAAAATTTTGGTCAATGATCCGCTTAAGGACCAATAATCCGCTTAACGCCCTTTAATGCGGTTAATCACCATTACTCCACCTTATGTCCGTTAATCCATATAACGACCATTTGCCATTATTTCGGCTTAATAGACACTGCAGGTATCTGTTAGCCCGTGAGCTATATCCAAACTAAGTTCTTCACGTTCGTAAAAAAAGTGTACTCCGAAGGCAAACTTTTTATTTTCATCATAGTAAAGAGAACCAATTCTGTTTTGTTTGGGTTAAAGCCCAAATCACTGATTCTGGCCCATCTAGCCAACTTGTTCAGAGCCATCTGTAGGATATCTCTGAGGACGATTTTGAATTTGCCACTTACTCCGATTGCCACATTTCTAACAGAAGCCCTTTTTTTATTCCATATCCTTCTTCTTTTCCGCATATGCCACGACCTTGCAGCCATAACGTTCTAGATCTAGCAGGATTTCATGTCCCTGGAACCGTTTAGTGTCCATTATTCGACTCAATACCTATGAATGCGTTTAATGAAAATTAATCCTCTCAATGTCCATTAATTCGCACAAACGAACCATAATTCCACCAATGGCCTTTAATACAGGTTGTATAACCATTAATCCCATCAAGAACCTTAATCAATGGTCTATGACACTTTATCCGATCAATGGTCCTTAAAGCGGCCAACGACTTTTAATCCGATTACTAATCTTTAATTCGAGAAAATAATTTTAATCTGGCATATCCAAATGAACATTTTAAATCACTTTTTTTGATCAAAATTTTACATAATGTTGTTGGCCAATGACTTTTAATCCGCTTAGTGACCAGTAATCCGCTTAAGGACCACAAATCCGCTTAATGACCATTAATACGCTTAAGGACAATAATCCGCTTACTGATCATGAATTCTCTTAATGTTCATTAATTCGCTTAATAACCATGAGTTCGTTTAGTGACAATTAGTCGACCATTAATCCGACCAACGAAAGTCAATAACTATTCGGTTGGTTCCCTATGCGGGGTTAATTTGTTATTGATGTTTTTTTATGTTGAGTTGAGCTTGCTAAAGATCAAAGAGTTCCTTCTAAGTGAAGAAAGGTATTTTGAGTAGTCATGTGAAAAAGAAAACGACCTTGAAATCCAACAACAATAAATGCATGACGCGTTAATAACATTAAGTCCGTCTTTACTCAATGGTCAATGTCACTTTATCCGGTTAATGGTTCTTAAATCTGCGAATGGCTTTTAATCAGAGCAATGATCTTTGTTCCGAGAATAGTTTAATTTTTTTTCACAAAATTTTAGCAGTTGGGCAATATTCCGCTTAGCGACCAATAATCCGCTTAAGAGCCAATAATCCGCTTAGAGACCAATAACCCACATTATGTACATAAAGCCGCCTAAGAACAAATTACCCGCTTAATTATCAATAAAACGCTAAATTTCTTTGAATACGTTTAATGACCATTAATTCGCCCAATGAGCATTGACAAAAAGTCAATGACCATTGACAAAAAGTCAATGACCATTGACAAAAAGTCGATGACCATTGACAGGAAGTCAATGACCATTGACAGGAAGTCAGTGACCATTGACAGAAAGCCAATGACAATTGACAGAAAGTCAATGACCATTGACAGGAGGTCAATGACCATTGACAGGAGGTCAATGACCACTGACAGGAGGTCAATGACCATTGACAGGAGGTCAATGACCATTGACAGGAGGTCAATGACCATTGACAGGAGGTCAATGACCATTGACAGGAGGTCAATGACCATTGACAGGAGGTCAATGACCATTGACAGGAGGTCAATGACCATTGACAGGAGGTCAATGACCATTGACAGGAGGTCAATGACCATTGACAGAAGGTCAATGACCATTGACAGAAGGTCAATGACCATTGACAGAAGGTCAAGGTCAATTGACGGGAGGCCAATGACCATCAAGGTCAAGGACAATTGACAGGTGGCCAAATTGACAGAAGGTCAATGACCATTGACAGAATGTCAATGACCATTGACAGAAGGTCAATGACTATTGACAAGAGGGCAATGACTATTGACAAGAGGGCAATGACTATTGACAAGAGGGCAATGACCATTGACGGAAGGTCAATGTCGCAGACCATAGAGATAGTTCAACTCATAGAATGTGGGGGACGAGAGATGACATGAGCTGAAGCCAATGAAATGTGCAGAATTTCAATTACATTTGTAGTGGATTATAGCACTTGCTGGAAGGAAGACAATAATTTGGACGAGTTCTGTGACTTCTGAATGATGCAAATGATAAGTCAATTGATAAAATGTAATCGATAGATGCCATTATTTGAAAGACAATTAAATTTATATAAGGTGAATGACTTCAGCTGTCTGCCAATATCGAATATCTGCTGTATCTCAGTGCCCCTCGACCTGAGATCAATGTCATCAGCGGGAAATAAATTGATGTTTATCAAAAATGTTTGACAACGACCATATTTTATTGGGTATTATATATTGGGTCAAAGACCTGTGCATTTTATTATTATATATTGGGTCAAAGGCCGAGGTCTGTGACCAGCGAAGAAAATCAAAATCGCTGACCTTAGAGATAGGTCGATTGATATAATGTTCCTCTGAGGGAATGCCAGTAATGGTTGTCAACATTAGATAATGATTAAATGGTCGTAGATAATGGATAATAGAACAGTGCAATGTTCAATGATCATTGCTGGTGGTCAATGTCCATTGAACAAGCAGACAATGACCATCGACAGGAAGTCAATGATTTAAACGAGATCCTCGGCCACTGATAAAAGTCATTATCCTTGAACTTATGGATAGGTCAATTGATAGAATTTAAGCCATTTGTTGACATGACCTGGTTGTGAATGAAATTTACTAAACGTCAATGACCTTTGTAAGCGGACAATGGTTTTTAGACCCGAAGTTAGGCCAATAAACGTTTATCAAGAGCAAAGCAGTTGTTCAAAGGCAGTGATTGACAATGCTTCAATTTCCATAGAACGGACCATTGATCAATATAGGGATTAGTGACCATATCTTCGGCAGAAAGTCAATGATTTAAGCCACAGGAATGACCTCAGAAGGAAGTCCTTATCTTTAGGTTAGGATGGCAGCCGTATTTTTTTACAAGCTCACATAGACCAGTTTAGGTCCCTAGTGTAACTGTCAATGGTCATTGACCTTTGGTAGAGATACGTTAATTGACAGAATGTAAGCTATAGTTGGCATGAACTGAAAGTTATTAAATTGTATAGGAAGTTAATGAATATTCAATGCTCTTCGACCGCAGGTCAATGTCTTCAGAGGAAAGGTCAATGACGTCTGAAAGCTAAGATGACTTTAAACATTACACAAAAAATATATCTGTGGCTTGGAACTAAAAGAGCCAATGTCAGACTACTCACTTTAAAGAAAATAGCTATCGAAGGTTTTACAAAAAAAAATATATTTTAATTATAGCTGATAAAAATCCAAGTTTCACTTATCGACTTGGCTCAGACATATAATTTGTTTGAATAGAATACGATAGTAGAATTATTTTTGTAAAAAATTCAAATGTTAATAAAATATTGACATTGGTCTTTTTAGCTCCAAGAAACAGATATATGGTCACTCCTTCGCAATGTTAGATATTCTTCAGAGCAAATGCAGAATATCTCACTCATAATGAAGATATAAGAAACATTGAAGATAATAGAAACATCTACTCGAGTACAGAACATTTGTTGCCAGTTCTCTTCTAAAATCGTATAATATATACCAGCTTTTCACCATCATTAAGAACCCTTACCTTAGAAATCTTAAAAACCTTTCCTTTCCTTTTATTGTCAAATGGAGCTCAACAACTTAATGTCATAAATCCAACAGTTTTTTTTTCTTAAAAATCCCTTTTAACTATCAATAAATTATTTGGAATTTTTTCTCTCCCTTGACAGCTTAAACTCCCTTAAGCCTTATAACAATCTTCGGAAAATCTCTAAACAATCCTTACCAAAAAAAAAAAGAAATCCAACCACAAAATATCTCATACTGAGAGAAAAAAACCAAAAAAGGTTTTTTGATTAAGGATTAAATGCTATGAACTTTAAAAGTGTAAATAATACTGAAAATGTGTGTGGCCATTCTGCCACACAAACAGAACGACAATAGAGAGTGAGAGGGAACAAATGGGCAACCATTAAAAGTTTAATTGACCATAACATTAGAAACTATAGAAACACACACACACACATTGTGTTGGTGGGCAGACATACACAGAGGTATGACAGACACTCATACGCACTCGGAAACTCAACCACACTATGAGTGGTGTTATAAAAACTATTCCACATATACAAATGTATACATCATGACGGGGTGATGTATTTCTGTGTGTGTGTTGGAGTATATAAAACAAAGAGTAAAACTATTTCAGACTGTGCAATGAACACACACACACACTTGTACCGATTTACTGGTTCTGGAGAATAACACTTTGTGAGTAGAGTGTGGTTGTTTGACGTTTTAGTGAATGCTTAGTTTCAAAATGAGAAAATACGCACTAGGCACAGTGGAGGAAAATTCCGAAGAAGAAAATAGAAGTTTGTAATTTCTTAACCACTATATCGATTATAATGAAACTTTAAAGTACAATTGGTATAGAGCTTATTAAAGTAGTTTATGGAGGGGTACCCACCTTGAAATATTGTAGTCTGACTTTTTAAAGTCTATATTTCAAATATAGACTTGAAATATCTCTAGTCTAGTTTTTTATTTTTTCATTTCTTAACTACTTTGTCAATTGGAATGCATCTTCATCCACTTTGCAGTACAATTTCTATATAGAGCTTATTTAAGAGGTTTATTGAAACAAGTAGGTCCACTTCGAGGACTTCTAGCCTGATCCTGTAGAATCCAAATTTCAAATTTAGGCTTCAAATATCTCTAGTTTACTCATGTAAATTTCCATTTTTAAATGGATTTTGCGTCAAGAGAAAATTTGTTTTTAATTTATTTGAAATCCTTTCAGTGTTACTCACTAATTCTCATTGTACTGCATACTTGCGTGGAATGTGAGTATTTGAGTGGGTGTGTGTGTATGTGTGACACGTCCATGCGTTGTGATGTTAAACATCGGACACATGAATGATGTTGTGTTTTGGTGGTATTAAGCATCCTTGTTTTGTTTTGTTATCCTACATCCAACGTCATGACGTTCATGCATTTGGTTATGTCAACACACACACTCTAACACATATATGAGTATCTTCATGTGTGTGTGTTTCCTACTCTCGTCTTTCTGTACACATACGTATCCTTGTATGTATCCTTAGTAAATGTTTTATGTTTATGTCAGTATAACCGGTTATTGGAACGGACATTTTAACAGCAACGCACAAGCTCTGCAAACATCAAGTGGGAAAGTGGCACACAGAGCATTTGCAACTTTGAAATGCCATAGTGTGGAGGAGCAGACCCCAGCCGACCGGAGCAGAAAATGCACAATAATGCTGGCAATACGTATGAGGACTCGTACTCGAACTCAACTCTCGCAGAAGAAACAAATAATCCGGGGATTGTTTTCCAAATCATGCAACAGAAGTGGGATTACCACAGGCAACGAGGATGATGTATACAGTTAGGTTATAGACCAAATTTACAAAGAATATGCCCCAGGCTCTCATAAATCGAAAATAGTAATTGTATTTTTTGGGGAACCAATATTTGTAAAAGATTTGTATAAGTATTTTTCTTCTGTTTCTGCAAAACACTGCGAGTTTTGCTAATTGATTTCATCGAGGACAGGGGAGCGTATGAATTATAATAATTATATAAAACTTGAAGAACTAAAATAATAAATAAACAGCCACTGATATAGTGATACTTTTTCTACAAAAGAAGCCACTTTTTCAATGTATTTTTAAAGGAAAAGTGTCACTGACTCAGTGGTTCTTTTTATAGAAACAGTGTCACTGGATCAGTGCAGTGATAAATATATATTGCATTTGTATAGATATCTCAACTGTTTGCCTCAAAACCCAGTGTCAATCCCTTGACGAGTATGTCGTAAATCCTACAATTTGTCAGCTTATGCTTGAGTGTAATTCCTTCAAAGTTTCTTCAATTAATAGAAGTTTCAAAAAAATTCCATACAGAAATGAGAAAGTTATGTCTAATTGATTTCCTAGAGGACAGGGGAGCGTATGATTTATAATAATTATTGATTTTTCTATCATATTTTGTGCTTCTCGCAAGAACTACATAATTTTTAAGAAAATCATTGAAAATAACATTTATCTTAAATATAATTTTACTCATTTTAAAACATTTTCCAGAAAGACTGATGAAAAAAGGGGAGATATATACAAAATAATCAAGGCTTAGGAGACATTTTTCATATAACCCATTATTATCCCTGAAGGAATAAATATAACTAACTTATCAATAGATTTTTTCCAGAGAACTTGGTGAACTAAAATTAATATAATCAAGGCTTAGGAGACATTTTTCATATAACCCATTATTATCCCTGAAGGAATAAATATAACTAACTTATCAATAGATTTTTTCCAGAGAACTTGGTGAACTAAAATTAATATAAAACTTGAAGAACTAAAATAATAAATAAATAACCATTGATGACACTCTTCCTATAAAAGGAGCCTGATTCAGTGGATTTTTAAAGAAAAAGTGTCACTGATCCAGTGCAATCAGTGCAGTGGTAAATACATATTGCAGTTGTATGGATATCTCAACTGATTGCCTCAAAATCCAGTGTCAATCCTTAGACGAGTATCTAATAAATCCAACAATTTGTGAGCTTATGCTTGGATATCGTTCCTTCAACGTTCTTCCAATTAAAAAAAAGTTTAAAAAAATTCTATACATAAATGCCAAAGTTATGGCTAATTGACTCCTTCGAAGACAGGGGAGCGTATGATTTATAATAATTATTGAAACTTTTACATATTTATACCCTACCACGAAAATTATACATTTTTTAAAGAAATTATTGAAAGACATATTTGTCGTAAAATAATTTTACTCATTCTAAAACAGTTTTCTGGAAAATTGATGTAACATAGGACGAATAATATAGCAAATACTGAATCTAAAAATTAAGAAATTACCATCATTATCCCTGAATCTTTGCCTTTACCTTCAAGGTAATATGAATTCCTAGATCTTGTCAAGAAGAAAAAGTATTAAACATATATCCATATTTCAAATCTGAATTGTATTCATTTCTTTACGATATATTGCCTCAAAATTCTATGCCATTAAAACCATAATGATCTGTTGAAACTCTGACTACTATAGCTTAAATGCAAACTCGTGGTAAACTGAACTGATTGCCTCAAAATCCAATGTCAATGCCATGACGTTTTGATGCAGTTCCCATAAAGTTATTTCAATTTAAAGAAGTTTCAAAATATTCTATACATGAATGCCAAAGTTATGGCTAATAGATTTCTTCGATGACAAAGCAGCGTATGATTTATAATAATTATTGAATTTTTTTAATATTTTGATCCTCCCGCTTGAACTATAAACTTTTAAGAAAATCATTGAAAGAAACATTTATCGTAAATATAATTTTACTAATCTTAAAACATTTCCAGAAAGACTGATGAAAAATGGGAGGAGATATATATAAAATGGTAAATATGTATAGCAGTTGTATGGATATATCAACTGTTTGCCTCAAAACCCACTGTCAATCCCATGATAAGTATGTCCTAAATCCTAGAATTTGTCAGCTTATGCTTGAGTGTAGTTCCTTAAAAGTTTCTTCAATTAAAATAAGTTTCAAAAAATTCCCTACATAAATGCCAATGTTATGGGTAATAGATTCCTTCTAAGGCAGGGGAGCGTATGATTTATAATAATTATTGAAACTTTTACATATTTCGACCCTAACACATAAACTATACATTTTTGAGGAAATTATTGAATGAAAAATTTATAATAATTATTGCAATATTTTGAAATTTTGGTAAACTATACACTTTTGATTAAATTGTGGAAAGAAGAATTTGTCTTAAACATAATTTGAAAACATATTTCTGGAAAATTTTTGAATAAAATACCAAATAGTCCCTAAAGGAACGTATCTAACTGAATTTATTCAATACATGGAACCTTTTCTTGAATAAATATGAACTTTTCCTCCAAGGAAATAAAAAAAGAAAAAGTCTTAAATATATCTCTATATTTCAAATCTGGATTGTATTTCTTCATTTGCAACATTTTGCCTCAAAACAACAAAGATCCGTTGGAAACTCTGACTCCTTTAGCTTAGATGCAAACTCGTGGTAAATATATATTGCAGTTGTATGGAGATCTGAACTGGTTGCCTCAAAATTCAATACCAATCCCTTGCCGAGTAGGTCCCATTTCCAACAATTTTCCAGGTAATACTTGGATGTGGTTCCTTAAAAGTTCTTTCAATTAAGGCAAGTTTCAACGTATTATATAAATGAATGCCAAAGTTATGGCTAATTGATTACTTCGAGGATAAGGGAGCGTATGATTTATAATAATTATTTTAATTTTTTATATTTGGACCCTATCGCATGAACTGTACATTCTTAAGGAAATCATTTAAAGGCGAATTTTTCGTAAACATAATTTTACTCATTTTAAAACATTTTTCTGCAAAATTAAGATACCAAATAGTGAAGCTGAAAGGAGAAACATTAAGAAATTGTCATTATTTACCTTGAAGGAACGTATCTTACTTAACTTATTCAATACATGGAACCTTTCCTTTTTACCTCCAAGTAAATTTGAATTCCTTGATCTTGTCAAAAAGAAAAAGTAATAAATATATTTCCATTTTCAAATCTGCATTGTATTTCATTCTTTGCGAAATATTGCCTATGCTATTAAAAACTATAAAGATCTGTTGAAAACTCTGGTTACTAAAGAGCTTAGAGGCGAAAACGTGGTAAATAACGGGTGTTCCAAGTAGAGATACTTTTTCAATAGCCTTTTATTTTTGTTAAGTATTGTTTGGCATTTCATCATGGAAAGACTTACGCCTGAACAATGTATAGTACCTCCTAAGATGTTTCACATAAAAAAACTTTTCATAAAAGTCTATACATAACTTCCAAAGATATGGCTATTTGATTTCATCGAGGACAGGGGAGCGTATGATTTATAATAATAATTAAAATTTTTCATATTCTAACTCTGTCACATAAACTATACACTTTTGAGGAGAATATTGAAAGAAGAATTTGTCTTAAAAATAATTTTACTTATTTTAAAATATTTTCCAGGAAGAATGGTAAAAGAGAAGGTGAGATACACGAGTATACACAATAATCAAGACTTAGGGGGAAAATATATTGCCCATTACACTGTGTGTGCTGCAAAATGTATCCTTGATGAATAATTTCGGCACTCTAAATCGAATGGCATTTGCAGTTTCATCCTGTGATATAGCGATTTAGAGATATTTAGCCACAAAATTTGTTGCGTAAACAAATAAGATAGCAAATTCAGATAGAATTTTAGCATAGAAGGCTTCGAAATAGAAGTTCCCCGTTAGAGAACAAAATAGAGAAGACACATTCCAAGATGTATTTCTCCCAAAACACCCGACACCCCCGCTCATCCCCGTACCGCGGAAAATCTCGCTCCAAAAATAATGAAATATCAAAAGTTGTAGATCACACAATATTTTGTCCTTTCCATACGCTTATTCGAGTTGGGCACTTTAGTTCATTAAAGTGATCGCTCATTTTAGTTCAGTTCAAAGGAGTGAACTAGTTCGTTCTTTTAGTTCACTAGATCACTCTAACTCGACAGATTATTAGTTCTCCAGGTTTTTAGTTCCCCAGCTCGTTAGAATAGGTTAGGTTGAAAAGAGAAGACGTTTAAATGTCTCATGTCCTTGGACAGATGAGTCAAGTCTGACAATATGTCGGACCCAAAATATCGGGATCTTACATGTATAAAAGACGGGCAGAGACACAGAAAATGTTCCATCGTTTCGATGTTTTCCCTGCATGTACTACATGTAGATGTGCTTGTAAACTTGAGTGTCCCGTTAGAACACTCATCATCTTACTAGTCTTCCAGCTCTTTAGTTTACAAGCTCTTTAGTTCACCAGCTCTTTGGCTCACCATCTCGCCTTAGTTCACCAGCTCCTTAGCTCACTGTAGTTGAATAGCTTTTTAGTTCTCCAGCTCTTTAGCTCACTTTAGTTTAACAGCTCACCAGCTCATTATATTTCAACAGCTCTTTGGTTCACCAGCTCATTTTAGTTCACCAGCTCTTTAGTTCACCAGCTCTTTAGTTCACCAGCTCTTTACTTCACTAGCTCTTTAGTTCACCAGCCCTTTAGCTCAACAGGTCATTAGTTCACCTCTTAAGGCTCACTATAGTTCAACAGCTCTATAGCTCACTATAGTTCAAAAGCTCTTTTTAGTTCACCAGCTCTTAAGCTAACCAGCTCAATTTAGCTCAACAGTTCTTTAGTTCAACAACTCTTTAGTTCATTTCATTTCAGCTCATTTCAGTACATCACCAGTTCAAATCAGCCGCTATTAAAGGAATCTGATTGGAACATGAATGGATGAGTTGAATATGCAAACGCATTTTAAGGTTTGAAAAAGAAATTCAAATTTTTACCAAAAAAAAATTCTGATCACAAAATTTCGTCCTCTTCCCTTTAAGACGGAGTTTATACGAGATATAATCATTTTATGTGTGGAAAAGGATATAAGAAATGTTGACCAAAAATTAGTGATCCTTTTTCGCTCTAGGTCGCTTACTTAACGAGATGTAACCATTTAAAGTTTTATAAAGGAAATTGAATATGTTGACCAACAAAATTAATTATTTTCCCACCTGCTTAAACGCACCTCCAAACAAAAACTAACAAGTGACTTATAGAGCTTAGATAGCACTTAAATAATTTTGTTTGTTCTTTGCTGCAGCAATGAGAGTGCATTTATTTTCATTTGAATAGTGTAGTGTAGATCCACAATTTGAAATAATGATTAACTGCAGCTCATCATCAACATTAAGTAGTTCTAGCACAACTACTTGTGTGGTGGTAGTGGTGATGGTATTTAGAAATTAAATATGAAATAAACATAAATTAAATGCAATCATAGTTGTATAATTTATGTACAACTTCAATGTAAATAGGTGGATTTGTTTAAAGCTTAAACATGAAGGATATGAGGTAATTTATCAGAGTATTCAAGCCATTTAGGAAGAGAATGGGTGACCTGAAGGTTTGGGAGGCTTGTAGACATCCTTCATGCACTTATATGTCTAAGTGTCTGACCAATACGAGAGGATACTTAACAAGTCTGACTGCATGTCTATCATAGGACTTTTGTAGTGGTTTTCAATGTTTTTCTCTCTCTGAGTGTGTGTGTTTGAATGCACATCTATCCGTCCGCCAGTCCTTCCCTTACTGCATCTGGCACTTTAAATTGCATCGGCGTTCTCTTTCCCTTCTAGCGCTGTTGGAAATGGCCTCATAAATCCTTCAAGTGTTTCATTATAAATAATTTCATATGCACTTTACCAATACAATGGCAAAAAGGGCAGAATTTCCCTCTTCTTTTCCCTTTTTCCACCATGAACACAGGATTCACTATCATTAAGGGTAACTAAAGGCCCGCCTCGCAGCCCCGGCAACTGAGTTTAATGGTACTTCAGTTTGTTTATATGTGAGAGAAGGATATTTCGTCCCTGTATGTGAGCGTGTGAGTCCATGGGGATGTGTATGTACGAGTATGTGTGTGTGCGTGTAAATGTTTAAATTCCCAATGTCCTTTTATTGTTTATTATACAGACTTTGCCTGTCTGATAGGACTTAATGTTAATTCGTTTTATATTATTCATATGCACAACACATACGCACAGCTGCATTTGAACATGCAGCGCATATCCGTCCAGGCAACATGGATCATAGTCCTTTATATGGACATGATGTCCATGTGCATGGTGTGTCACAAAAATGCATAGCGACAATAATGGGTTTTTGAATTATAATTGAAAAATATCTTCAGAAGTATCTCTCAATATTCACTCTATACTAGAGTAGACCGCTGAGGCTTTCCACTACACTATAATCCAATTCAAAGGTCTAACTCGAACTCCAAAGTCTTCGTATATACTACAGTCGACCTAAGAGATCCTCCTCTACACTAGAAATCAACCTAAAGGTCTTCCTCTATACTACAGGAGACCTGCAGGGTCTCCCTCTATACTTGAATAAACGTCGAGGATCATCCCTGCAAGGTCTCCCTATATACTTGAATAAACGTCGAGGATCATCGCTGCAATAGATCCGACCTCATAGGTCTTCCTCTATACTGGAGTTAATCTCAGAGGGTTTTCTCTATACTAGAGTCTTCTTTCATATAATTGCCCTATTCTAGAGGAACCAATTTAAAATTAATTATACGCATCCGGGTTCCTGGAACTGATTATTATATATACGCTCTAGTGTCCCGCGCGGTGACAAATTAATAATAATAATCACAGTTTCCGAGTATCAGAGGTCTTCCACTATGCTAGAGTCGCCCTCAGAGGTCCTACTCTCTACCGGAGATGATTAAATGCACCCAAGTATGTCGCGCTAATTGTCATTCATACGCTCCAATATTTCGTACTGTGAGAAATTAATATAAATTATACGCTCCAATGATTCATACTGTGACAAATTAATATAAATTATATGCTCCTGTGTCCGAACAATCAAAATTTAAAATGAGAGGTCTTCGTCTGTATTAAATATAGCCTAAAAAGTATTTTCTTTACTTGAGTCAACATCAGGGGGTTCCTCTATACTAGAGTCAACCTCAGAGGTCCTCTTCTATACTAGAGTCGACCTCAGAAGTCTTCCTCTATTCTAGAGTCGACCTCAGAGGTCCTCCTCTGTACTAGAGTCGACCTCAGAGGTCTTCTTCTAAACTATAGTCGACCTCAGGGGTCTTCTTCTAAACTAGAGTTGACCTCAGGGGTCTTCCTCTATACTAGAATCGACCTCAGAAGTCTTCCTCTACATAAGAATCGACCTCAGAGGCCTTTCTCTATACTAGTGTCGACCTCAGAGGTCTTCTTCTATACTATAGTCGACCTCAGAGGTCTTCTTCTATACTAGAGTCGACCTCAGAGGTCTTCCTCTATACTAGAGTCGACCTCAGAGATCTTCCTCTACACTAGAGTCGACCTCAGGGATCTTCCTCTACACTAGAGTCGACCTCAGAGGTCTTCCTCTATACTAGAGTCGACATCAGAGGTCTTCCTCTATACTAGAGTCAACCTCAGAAGTCTTCCTCTATACTAGAGTCGACCTCAGAGGCATTCCTCTATACTAAAGTCGAAATCAAAGTTATTCCTATATACTAAAGTGAATCTCAAAGGTCTTCCTTTATACTAGAGTCGACCTCAGAGGTCTTCTCTATACTAGAGTCGACCTCAGAGGCCTTTCTCTATACTAGAGTCGACCTCAGAGGCCTTTCTCTATACTAGAGTCGACCACCGGGGTCTTCCTCTATACTAGAGTTGTCCTCACAGGTCTTCCTCTATACTAGAGTTGACCTCACAGGTCTTCCTCTATACTAGAGTCGATCTCAGAGGTCTTCCTCTAAACTAAAGTCGACCTTAGAGGTATTCCTCTGTACTAGAGTCGACCTCAGGGGTCTTCCTCTATACTAGAGTCGACTTCAGAGGTCTTCCTCTATACTAGAGTCGACCTCAGAGGTCTTCCTCTATACTGGAGTCGACCTCAGAGGTCTTCCTCTATACTAGAGTCAACCTCAGAGGTCTTCCTCTAAACTAGAGTCGACCTCAGAGGTCTTCCTCTATAATATAGTCTACCTCTGAGGTCTTCCTCTATACTAGAATCGACTTCAGAGGTCTTCCTCTATACTAGAATCGACCTCTGAGGTCTTCCTCTACTCTAGTGTCAACCTCTGAGGTTTTCCTCTATTCTAGAGTCGACCTCAGAGGTCTTCCTCTGTACTAGAGTCGACCTCTGAGGTATTCCTCTATACTAGAGTCAACCTCCGGGGTCTTCCTGTATATTAGAGACGACCTTACTAGACTGCCTCTATACTAGAGTCGACCTCAGGGGTTTTCCTCTACATTAGAGTCGACCTCAGAAGTCTTCCTCTGTACCAGAGTCGACTTCTGTGGTTTTACATTATAGTACTATAGTCGACATCCGAGGTCTTTCTGTATACTATAGTTAAACTCTGAGGTCTTACTATATACTAGAATCAACCTCATAAGTTTTTCTCTTTTCTCGTCCAATTTAAAATTAATCATTCGCAACCTAGTTCAATGTAAAGATTGTCATTCATACGCTCTAGTGTGTCGTATAATGGTAATATAATAGTTATCATAAGATCCAATGTCCAAATAACCAAAACTTAATTTACAGATGAATAAAAGCGTTTTTGTTGAATTTTACAATATTCGTATCTGCCAAAACTTCAGTTAATTACAGCCTCGAAGTCTTATGGTTTAATGGTCTATGTATATCTTAGGCCTCTCTTTCTATTTTACAAAATCTTTTCAAAATATTAAAATTTACCATTCATCTCAATGCAATTTGAATCCATCTCTATGCAATGACCCCAGACTGCGAATACATTTGTCGGTTGTATATACGAGTATAGTTAACATGGAAGGAAATTGCATTTTAATGCAACAATTCATGTTTTATTATGGTTACATTTTATGCTTCGCATGATTTTATATTTTTAAAATCCGTTTACACACACACACAAACAGAGACACGCATATCCTCATACAATAACACAAACAATCAAACGAACACCGAAGTGCAATACACACAGAGAGATACAGATAGAGAAGGAGAGGCAGAGAGAGAGAGAAAACACAGCAAATTGTATTTGCTTACAATTGTGTGTGTGTTCATGTGCATATTTAAGTTCATATTGTTTATGAATGATGTAGCATAAAATTTACAAAATTATCTTCATAAATATATACAAATACCAGTTGATTGGGGTCGTGTGTTTGTGTGTGACTGAGTCTCCTGTTTGCTGACAAATATTTAGTTGTCCAAAAATTGCAATAAGGATTTGATTTTAATGCGTCTTGGGCACTACTTAATAAATGACATCCTCCAATGAATTGGAATAAATTTACTTTAAATGACAAATAAATGTTCAGTTGCTTTGCAAATCGAGAAAATGTTTACTTAAGTCCTTTTCGAAGTACGAAAATTTGCTCTGGCATTAGGAATTGTAAAATTCTACAATAAAGTCGTTTCTGGTTTAGGAATTTTAATGTATGTCTTATGTCTTTGTGGATAAATGATGGGATTCATTTTTAAAAACTTTGACAATTAGTGTCAGAGATGATTCTTATCTGTAGCCTTTGATTGTGGAAACAATGAGTTATATGAGTTATATTATTCTAACTTCGAATTAAGATTACTAATACGATCCCTGGTGCTTATGTCAAAAAAGGCGTTCAAATGCAACAAATAGTTGAAATTAGAATCAAAAAACGAGTTAGATGTCACATTAATCCATCATGACTCTAGTCGACCTTAGAGGTATTTAAATCTTTCAATAAGACTCAGCATCATCCCATCAATCCCGTGAAACTCAACGTTTTTTAAAAGAAAATTTTTTTTAAAACCATACATAGAGGTGCACTTTAGAATAGAGGAAGACCTCAACGGTCGACTATAGTACAGAAGACCTTAGAGGTAGACTTTAGTGTAGAAGAAGACCTTAGGGATCGACTGTAGTGTAGAATAAGAACTCAGAGGTCTACTCTAGCATAGAAGAAGACCTCAGAGTTATATACCAGTATACAGGAAGACATCAAAGGTAGACTATAGCTTAGAGGAAGACCTCAGAGGTTTATTCTAGTATACAGGAAGGCCTCAAAAGTCGACTATAGTTTAGAGGAAGACCTCACAGGTCGACTCTAGTATAGAAGAAGACCCCAGAGATCGACTCTAGTATAGAAAAAGAACTGAAAGGTCGAATCTAGCATACGAGAAGTCCTCAGAGGTCGACTCTAGCATAAAAGAAGACCTCGAAGGTATACTCTAGTATACAAGAAGACATCGAAGGTCGACCATAGTTTAGAGGAAGACCTCACAGGCCGACTGTAGTATAGAGTAAGACTTCATAGGTCGACTCTGGTATAGAGTAGGACCTCAGAGGTCGACTTTAGTGTAGAGTAGGATTTCAGAAGTCGACTTTAGTATAGAGTTTGTCCTCAGACCTCAGAGGTCGACTCTAGTATAAAGGAAGACCTCAGAGCTCGACTCTAGTATAAAGGAAGACCTCAGAGGTCGACCCTCGTAGAGAGTAAGACCTCAGAGTTCCACCCTAGTATAGAGTAAGACCTCAGAGGTCGACTCTAATATAAAGGAAGACCTCAGATATCCACCCTAGTATAGAGTAAGATCTCAGAGGTCGACTCTAGTATAGAGGGAGACCTCAGAGGTCGACTCTAGTATAAAGGGAGACCTCAGAGGTCGACTCTAGTATAGAGGGAGACCTCAGAGGTCGACTCTAGTATAGAGGGAGACCTCAGAGGTCGACTCTAGTATAGAGGGAGACCTCAGAGGTCGACTCTAGTATAGAGGAAGACCTCAGAGGCCGACTCCAGTATAGAGGAAGACCTCAGAGGTCGACTCTAGTATAAAGGAAGACCTCAGAGGTCGCCTCTAGTATAAAGGAAGACCTCAGAGGTCGCCTCTAGTATAAACTAATACCTCAGAGGTCGATTCTAGTATAGAGGAATACCACAGATGTCCACCCTAGTATAGAGTAAGACCTCAGATGTCGACTCTAATATAAAGGAAGACCTCAGAGGTCCACCCTAGTATTGATTAAGATCTCAGTGGTCGGCTCCAGTATAGAGGAAGACCTCAGAGGTCGACGCGAGTATAGAGGAAGACCTCAGAGGTCGACTCTAGTATAAAGGAAGACCTCAGAGGTCGACTCTAATATAAAGGAAGACCTCAGAGGTCCACCCTAGTATAGAGTAAGATCTCAGATGTCGACTCTAGTGTAGAGGAAGACCTCAGGGGTCCACTCTAGTATAGAGGAAGACCTCAGAGGTCGACTCTAGTATAGAGGAAGACCTCGGAGGTCCACCCTAGTATAGAGTAAGACCTCAGAGGTCGACTCTAGTATAAAGGAAGACCTCAGAGGTCCAACCTAGTATATATTAAGATCTCAGAGGTCGACTCTAGTATAGAGGAAGACCTTAGAGGTCGACTCGAATATAGAGGAAGACCTCAGAGGTTGACTCTAGTATAAAGGAAGACCTCATACGTCGACTCTAGTATTGAGTAAGACCTCAGAGGTCGACTCTAATGTAAAGGAAGACTTCAGAGGTCCACCCTAGTATTGATTAAGATCTCAGAGGTCGACTGTAGTATAGAGGAAGACCTCAGGGGTCGATTCTAGTATAGAGGAAGAGCTCAGAGGTAGCCTCAAGTATAGACGAAGACCTCAGAGGCCGACTCTAGTATAGAGGAAGACCTCAGAGGTCGACTCTAGTATAGAGGAAGACCTCAGATGTCGACCCTAGTATAGAGGAAGACCTCAGACGACTCTTGCATAGACTGAGACCTCAGAGGTCGACTCTAGTATAGAGGAAGACCTCAGAGGTCGACTCTAGTATAGAGGAAGACCTCAGAGGTCGACTCTAGTATAGAGGAAGACCTCAGAGGTCGACTCTAGTATAGAGGAAGACCTCAGAGGTCCACCCTAGTATTGATTAAGATCTCAGAGGTCGACTGTAGTATAGAGGAAGACCTCAGGGGTCGATTCTAGTATAGAGGAAGAGCTCAGAGGTAGCCTCTAGTATAGACGAAGACCTCAGAGGCCGACTCTAGTATAGAGGAAGACCTCAGAGGTCGACGCGAGTATAGAGGAAGACCTCAGAGGTCGACTCTAGTATAAAGGAAGACCTCAGAGGTCGACTCTAATATAAAGGAAGACCTCAGAGGTCCACCCTAGTATAGAGTAAGATCTCAGATGTCGACTCTAGTGTAGAGGAAGACCTCAGGGGTCCACTCTAGTATAGAGGAAGACCTCAGAGGTCGACTCTAGTATAGAGGAAGACCTCGGAGGTCCATCCTAGTATAGAGTAAGACCTCAGAGGTCGACTCTAGTATAAAGGAAGACCTCAGAGGTCCAACCTAGTATATATTAAGATCTCAGAGGTCGACTCTAGTATAGAGGAAGACCTTAGAGGTCGACTCGAATATAGAGGAAGACCTCAGAGGTTGACTCTAGTATAAAGGAAGACCTCATACGTCGACTCTAGTATTGAGTAAGACCTCAGAGGTCGACTCTAATGTAAAGGAAGACTTCAGAGGTCCACCCTAGTATTGATTAAGATCTCAGAGGTCGACTGTAGTATAGAGGAAGACCTCAGGGGTCGATTCTAGTATAGAGGAAGAGCTCAGAGGTAGCCTCTAGTATAGACGAAGACCTCAGAGGCCGACTCTAGTATAGAGGAAGACCTCAGAGGTCGACTCTAGTATAGAGGAAGACCTCAGAGGTCGACTCTAGTATAGAGGAAGACCTCAGATGTCGACTCTAGTATAAAGGAAGACCTCAGAGTTCCACCCTAGTATAGAGTAAGACCTCAGAGGTCGACTCTATAGAGTAACATCTCAGAGGTCGACTCTAATATAAAGGAAGAACTCAGAGGTCGACTCTAATATAAAGGAAGACCTCAGAGGTCCACCCTAGTATAAAGTAACATCTCAGAGGTCGACTCTAGTATAGAGGAAGACCTCAGGGGTCGACTCTAGTATAGAGGAACACCTCAGAGGTCGACTCTAGTATAAAGGAAAACCTCATACGTCGACTCTAGTATTGAGTAAGACCTCAGAGGTCGACTCTAATGTAAAGGAAGACTTCAGAGGTCCACCCTAGTATTGATTAAGATCTCAGAGGTCGACTGTAGTATAGAGGAAGACCTCAGGGGTCGATTCTAGTATAGAGGAAGAGCTCAGAGGTAGCCTCTAGTATAGACGAAGACCTCAGAGGCCGACTCTAGTATAGAGGAAGACCTCAGAGGTCGACTCTAGTATAGAGGAAGATCTCAGATGTCGACTCTAGTATAGAGGAAGGCCTCAGACGACTCTTGCATAGACTGAGACCTCAGAGGTCGACTCTAGTATAGAGGAAGACCTCAGAGGTCGACTCTAGTATAGAGGAAGACCTCAGAGGTCGACTCTAGTATAGAGGAAGACCTCAGAGGTCGACTCTAGTATAGAGGAAGACCTCAGAGGTCGACTCTAGTATAGAGGAAGACCTCAGAGGTCGACTCTAGTATAGAGGAACACCTCAGAGGTCGACTCTAGTATAGAGAAACACCTCAGAGGATAGACCTTAGAGGTCGACTCTGGTATAGAGGAAGACCTCAGAAGTCGACTCTAGTATAGAGGAAGACCTCAGAGGTCGACTCCAGTATAGAGGAAGACCTCAGAGGTCGACTCTAGTATAGAGGAAGACCTAAGAGGTCGACTCTAGTATAGAGGAAGACCTCAGAGGTCGACTCTAGTATAGAAGAAGACCTCAGAAGTCGACTCTAGTATAGAGGAAGACCTCAGAGGTCGACTCTAGTATAGAGGAAGACCGCAGAGGTCGACTCTAGTATAGAGGAAGACCTCAGAGGTCGACTCTAGTATAGAGGAAGACCTCAGAGGTCGACTCTAGTATAGAGGAAGACCTCAGAGGTCGACTCTAGTATAGAGGAAGACCTCAGAGGTCGACTCTAGTATAGAGGAAGACCTCAGAGGTCGACTCTAGTATAGAGGAAGACCTCAGAGGTCGACTCTAGTATAGAGGAAGACCTCAGAGGTCGACTCTAGTATAGAGGAAGACCTCAGAGGTCGACTCTAGTATAGAGGAAGACCTCAGAGGTCGGCTCTAGTATAGAGGAAGACCTCAGAGGTCGACTCTAGTATAGAGGAATACCTCAGAGGTCGACTCTAGTATAGAGGAAGACCTCAGAGGTCGACTCTAGTATGGATGAAGACCTCAGAGGTCGACTCTAGTATGGATGAAGACCTCAGAGGTCGACAATAGTAGCACCTTTTGCATGTCCCCGATTGCTGTTGTAATTGAAGGAAATCGTCTAAAATCAAATGACTTAATAAATTGTATTAAAAGTGAAAATCTCAGGAATATAACTAACTTTATATTATAATATTAGGCATATTTTGACTAGTTTATGGTAGCAACATTAAATAGGACATTTTCTTGTCTCTTTACTTTACCAGTTGTTTACCCATTTCGTAGTTAAGAAACTAATCCCACTTGAGTTTCAATTTTGATTGTCAACATTATACAATATAAATGCTTAACATTATTTGGTTACTGTTAACTCATATAAGACCCAGTCTTTCCTTCCTTAAATTTCTTCCTGGTTTTAAAGGTCGTAAAATTTAAATCCTTCTCTTTTATTTGGTGACAAATATATCACCTCTACACCAAATACTTTTCACAGTGTCCATGTTATTCCAATTCCAATTAACGCCTTTTCAAAATTCCTGTCAAAGATCAAGTGACAATTTGCCGGAGACGACGACGCAGACACATCATATCAGAGCTAACTAAATTGCCTAGCAGACAGGCACACAGAGACACCTGCACATAGACACCACCACAGACTCCAACATAAATACATAAATAATGATTTACACTCTTTTCCTGATGACTCATAAGAGTGGATGGAGTGTAGCTGGCCATCACAGCTCTGTGGAAGCGAAAGGACAAACGAAAACGCACAGGACATTCATACATTCGCAGACAGTGTTCAAACTCCAGCAGCCATAGGCTGAGGTTCTGACTATTATTTTATGTCTATGGCTATAGCTAATGTATATGTAGGTGTGAGAATAAATGCGTGAGGCTGTGTTCAAAATTGGAGTTTGATGAAGTTCTGGGTAACTTCAATGTTTAGCTTCGATAAGTCTGTGCTTCATTGGTAACCATGCAATGACTGTGTCTGAATTTTCGAATGGTTTGAGGCCAAAAACGATGTGCCAACACTCATCACAGGTAATAATAACTCAGAGCAGCTAATGTTGTAAGTTTCTGAAATGAATTTATAATGACACAGACGCATACACTCACACAATTGCACGCAATAATAGGGATGAGAGACACAGACAGATGAATACACAATTAGAGGCAGCACAAAATATTAGGTTGTATCGATCTTTAAATTGAGTCTATGTGGAAAATCATACTCATCGTAGCCATTTTCGCACTTTAGTTGAACTTCAAAATAGTTATTATTTTGTATTGACACTGAAAAATTATGTTAAAGATTTTAATACAAATAGAACCTAATCTTCAAAACATAGTTATTTTATACTTAAATTTGAGACTATGTCATACTTTAGGTTAATTTTGAATATTTTACTGCAAAGAATTTCCTTATTTTAAGACAAGGACATTTCATACTTAAAATTAAGACAATGCCTTATGTCAAATCAATGACATTGCATACTTACAATTAAGTCAGTTTCATTAATGAGAAAAAGTTAATTTCACAATTCTTACTACAGAGACGTTATAATTAAAAACAAGGATATTTCATACTTAATATTAAGACGATGTCTTATGATTGGTTATGTTGACTTGAAACATTTTATTCCAAAGACATACTAATCATTAAAGGAAGGACATTACATACTTCCAATTAAGTCGATTTTCTTAATGAAAAAAAAATATTTTAAAGATTTTACTACAAAGACAGACAGACATAATATTAAAATATTAAGCCTTATGTTAGGTTAGGTTGATCTGAAGAATTTTACACCATAGACATTATAATTTTTAAAACATGGATATTTCATACTTAAACTTAAGAAAATATCTTATTAGGTTTGACTTGAAAGAGTTTACTCCAAAGACTTTATTATCATTAAAACAAGGATATTTCCTACTTATATTTAAGTCAAGCTCATTACTGAAATTATAATCTTTAAAACAGGGATATTTCATATTTAAAATTAACATAATTTCCTACGTTAGGTTAGGTTCATTTTAAAAGATTTTGCTCCGAAGACATTCTAATCTTTAAGACCAGGACATTGAAAACATACCATTAAGTCAATTCCCTAAATGAATTTTTGTTTTTAAAGATTTTACTACAAAAATAATGTCATCTTTAAAACAATGATATTTAATACTTAAAAATAGGACTACATCCTATGTTAGGTTAGTATGATTCAACAGATTTTACTCCAAAGATATTCTGATCTTCAAAACAAGGACATTACACATTTCCAAATAAGGCCATTAATTTTAAAAGATTTTTGGTAGGAATACATTATGATATTAAAAATAAGGATATTACATACATAATATTATTTTTCCTTAATGAAATTATAACTATTAAAACAAGGATATTTCATACTTAAAATTAAGATAAAATTCTATGTTAATTTTTTTAAAGATTTTACTGCAAAAATAATATCATCTTTAAAACAATTATTTAATACTTAAAATTAAGACTATGTCCTATGTTCCGTTAGTATGACTTGAGAGATTTTACTCCAAAGATATTCTGATCTTCAAAACAAGACATTACATACTTCCAAATAAGTCGATTTATTTAATAAAAAAAATAATTTAAAAAAAGTTTACTTCGAAGGCATAATGATATTTACAATAAGCATTTTTCATACTTAATATTTTAGTGAAATCTATTTCATTAATGAAATTATAATCTTTATATTTTTTTCCAAAGACATTATATATTTAGAAAAGAGGCGATGCTTAAATTTAACTAATTTTCTTATTGAAAAAATAATTTTAAAGTTATTTTTTAATATTTAAAACAATGAAATTGTATACTTAAAATTAAGACAATGTCTTATGTTAAAATACTTAAAACTTAAACAATTTCCTTAATATTAAAAAAGAACATTATTCTAAGTATGAACTGTCTATATTTTAAAGAATTCTTTAAAATAACATCTTTATTTTAAAGATGTTAGTCAATGACTTCATTATCAAAATATTAACTACATTCATCTCATGCCTCAAATAAAGACAATGTACTTACAAATATTAAGGAAGGGCTTACTAACAAATATTAACGAAAATTGTTTTCATTTTTAGTATAAAATTTAATTATTTTAAAGCTTTGGTTATCTTTGGCTCAAATCTTTGTATTAAGGAGAGTCTATTCATTCACTCAGTAGTTTCTTCTTATAGAATTCTTCTTTTCTTGTTCAAGGCATTACATGACTCCAAATTTATTTGTATATCAGTTCATCCACCCTAATACACTCCACAATATACTATACACAGTTACCAAAGTCATTCTCTGTGTTTGAAAAGAAATTATAAAAGTATGAAACTTTTTTAATGATGTTCTAACATTCATGATGAGACCAATTTAAAATTTCATGAATATAAATTGGATTTACAAAATAACATTAAATGATATGCTCATACACGCACGCCCTCACACACACGCTAGCTAATGCATGCCCACATACATCCTTCCACCTATTTCCGGCGATGATAACACAACCGTATCTCCAACACACACGCATAAGGTAAACGAAAGTCATACATGTATGCATTTTAAAAAACTTGTATGTGAATTTTCGTTTTTTTGGATACCGACAACCTACCTAAGCGATGCTTCACGAAACCTTGACTTTGAAAATTAATTGCCAGAGATTTTCAACAACAAAATTACATATACATAGATAGATCTTTTGGATTTTCGTCCTTGTGCGTCAATGTTGTGGAGGAAAACACGGTAAACATTTTATGTCATTTAAAAAACAATGACAATAAAATTAAGTTTTAAGACTAAAGAGATTAGGAGAATATTAAGGAATTTCAAAGTAATAATTTATAATCATATTCTTTTTTATAAAATAAAAAAAAGTGATACGCATACCACAATAAACAATCACATTAAAAATTTAAAATTAATTGATTACCCCTTTTGAGAGTTATGGTGCATATCAACCAGACAGGCAAATAAATGGTCGGACGGAAAATAGTCAAATGACTTAAAATGTCTTAAAAGGAATATCCGTCTAACTTACTTAGGTTCTTAGGCCACTCCTTGGATGTGTTGTAACAGCGCTAACTGCATACGGGTAGAGAAAGAGTTTTGAATATAGCCTCCGTGAAGAGAACTGATGTCAGAGGATTCCTTGTTAGGTTTATGGGCTATGTAGTCCACTGTTGTATCACAGGGGGAAGGAAAGGAAAATATGACTTTTCCCAGTCCTCCACTATGGACCAAAAAAGTCCAATAGATGGCGGATCCTAACATCAGTCTAGTTTGCTAACTCACAAAAGAAATGTGGGACTATGGTATCCTGTCGCCTTCTGAGCGGAACCAAGACACAGAAGGTTTTCCATCGACTCATCCAACTCTTCGTCGTTCAAGTCGCTCTGAGTGTCGTTAAATTAGACAGTGAACCGCCATGACAGGCGCGACAAGTGAGACGTCGCGTCTCGATAAAAATCGCAGCCAAGGCCCTGCAGCATTTCGACTTTAAGCAGGGCCACATTAGCTTGAAATGTACACTGAGATGGTAAATTGCCACCTAGTGACAATTCCAAGTACTAGTCTAAACAATACCTAAAGTACCTGATTCATTAACGTAGGGCAGAGTAAGTCACACTTAAAACTAATTAAACGTTTAATATTTATTCGCTGAACTTCAAAAAGTGGTCCAAACTGATCCTCTGTTAAGGAGTAGATAAGCTAACTAGTAGTCAACCAAGGACGACCACTCAACAATACTAAGGAGTAGATAACCCAATTTGCATTTTACCGAACTGGTCCTCTACTAGGTTGCAGATAACCCAACTTGTCGTATACTAAGGAGAAGATCGATCATAGACTGATCATCTACTATGGAGTAGATAACAAAACTGTATCTCTAATAAGGAGTAGATAACCACATTTGTCGTCAACCAAGGCGTAGAAAACTCAACTCATCCTATACCAAGGAGTAGACAACCCAACTCGTTGTATACTAAGGAGTAGATAACCCAATTCGTCGTCAACTAAGACATAGATAACCCAACTGACCATCCACTAAGGAGTAAACAACCCAACACGCCATCAACTAAGGCGTAGAATAGCCAAACCATTTTTTAATAAGGAGAAGATAACCCAATTTGCCGTCAACTGGGGTGTATGTAGATAATACAACTCAATTAAGGAGTAGATAACCCAACTGGACGCCTAACTAAGGAGAGAGTCTGCTAAGGAGAAGACAACCTAACCTGTCGTATACGAAGGAGAATGTAACCCAACTAAACCCTAAAGAATAGATAACCAAATTTGTCGTCAACTAAGGAACAGATAGCCCAAATGGTCCCCTATTAAGGAGTAGATAACTCAACTGGATGTATACTAAGGAGAAGATAACCAAACCGGTCGTCTACTAAGGAGTAGATAACCCAACTGGCCGAATAACGAAGTAGAGAACTTCACTGGCCATCGACAAAGGAGTATATAACCTAACTAGCCTGCAGATAAGGAGTTGATATCCCAAATTGTCGACTGCTAAGGAGTAGATAACCCAACCCGTCTTCTAACAAGGAGTAGATAACCCAACCCGTCTTCTAATAAGGCGTAGATAACCCAACCCGTCTTCTAATAAGGCGTAGGTAACCCAATTTGTCGTCAACTGGGGAGTAGATAACCTAACAGACCGCCTATCTAAGGAGGACGTATACTAAGGAGAAGTCAACTTAACCTGTCGAAGGAGTAGATAACCCAACTGGTTGTATTCTAAGGAATAGATAACCATATTTGTCATCAACTAAGGAATATATAACCCAAATGATCTCCTACTAAGGAGTAGATAACTCAACTGGAGGTCTATCAAGTAAGGAGTAGTTAACCAAATTTGTCGCCAACTAAGGTGTATATGACCCTCCTATCCCTAACTAAGGAGTAGATAACCCGACTAGACCTATAATAATGAGTAGATAACGCAACTAGCCGCATACTAAGACATAGATAACCCAACAGATCCTCTACTAAGGTGTAGATAACCAAACTCGGCATCTAATAAGGAGTAGATAACTCACCTGGTCGTCTTATAAGGAGGAGATAACCCAACTTGTCGCATACGAAGGAGTAGATAACCCAACTGGTCGTCTACTAAGGAGTAGATAACCTAATTTGTCGTCACCTAAGGTGGAGATAACCTAACTAGCCATCTACTAAGGCGGAGATAACATAACTAGCCATCTACTAAGGAGTAGATAACCCAATTAGATTTATACTAAGGAAGAGATAACCCAACTAGACCAATACTAATGAGTAGATAACCCAACTGGCTACATACTAAGGAGTAGGTTACTCAACTGGTCATTTACAAAGGAGTAGATAATCCAACTGGTCCTCCTCTAAGGAGTTCATATCCCAAATAATCGTCTACTAAGTAAGTAGATAACCAAGCCCGTCTTCTAATTAGGGAGCAGATAACCCAATTAGTCGTCAACTATGACATAGATAACACAACTGACCCTATACTAAGGAGTATATAACCCAACTCGCCGTCTAATAAGGAGTAGATAACTCAACTGGCCATCTACAAATGAGTAGATAACCCAGCTGTCCCTCTGCTAAGGAGTTGGCATCCCACATTTGTATCTACTAAGGAGCAGATAACCCAACTAGCCGCCTACTAAGCAGTAGGTAGCTGAACTGAACGTGTACTAAGACTTAGAAAAACCAACTGGCACTCTACTAAAGAGTATATAACAATACTATACCTCTGTCAGAGAGATAATCAAATATGTTACTTTTGTAAATCGAATATGTGAATAATACTCGTATACATGTATATTCGCCCATCGAAATCGTCTGAAGTTTAGACCAGCTTTCGGTAGAAAATTTGGCTACTAATAGTAGTATTATCCGTATTATGATAGTAGTAGTAGTATTATCCATATTTTCCAAAACTTTTTTTAAATTTAACTTTATTTTCTAAAACTAGTTCATAATGTTTTTTCTTCATCTCTACCTTATGATTTAGGGAGCAAATCGGTCTCCCCACTGAAGCACACAGATGTTACCTTTGAACTTCCTTCCTTCGCTCGTTTCCATTCTGTCATTGCCAGTGTCCTTGTCTGCGGTGTTGGCGTTCAAAGATCCTATTTCATATGCTTATCCTTTAGTTTATCGCAGTATTCATTTACATGTGACACCTGTGCAGTGGAGTAACGCCTTCACCAAGGAATGGTAACAAAAAAATGTATCCAGGATTGTGGCATATGTTTCGGTTTTGTATTCAAATTTATGCTTTTCTATGTTTGGGGTCAGACAGTCCTCAAAATGAGAAAAAGGGCCTGAAGGAAAACCTCAATATGGAAAGTGGATTTTTTTTTAAAAGCAATACCAACGAATAAATGGGAAACAATACCTATGGTTTTGAGTGAGTCCTACGTTTGCATTTGTTTTCGTATAGAAACATATTGCAAACGTGGTTTCCTAACAAAAGGTGTGGAAAGCTAAGGTGGTTTTTTAGTACTTTCCCATTCCTTTTAATGATGCCACCTTTGCAGTACTTATTCCTCTAAATGTTGTAGCTTTTAAGTTTGTGGGAGCTGTTGCTGTTGTAAGGTGGCAAGAAACAACAGAAAAACAGAAACCTCGGGAATCCTGATAAGGTTTCAGAAATATAGAAAAAGTTCTAAGCACTGCAGTGCATAGAACTCTATCTCAATCTTTCTATCACTAACCCAATCCTAATGGCACCATACAGGTACAGATGTCTCCATCCAAAATGTTAAGACCAAAATTGTGGTCTTAACATTTTGGGGAGTTATAATGTTTGCTTTGCAGTCATTCGCTCCCTCTCCGTGTGATTGTTTGGATTCAAATTGGTTGGCTTCGTTGTGCTACGAGCTAAAGTTCAAACTGACACCTGCAGTTTCGCATTACTAACATATCATATGAAGCGCAGGAGGAGGAGGAGGAGCGCTCCAATAACCACGACGAGGATGATGATGATCATCATCCTTTTCATGATTATAACTGTGATGGCGGCGGTAATGGTGATGCCACAGACGCCAACACATCATCAATAGCGGCTGACTCTGGTTCCTGGCGGAGTCCTGTGTTGCTAGCCACCGCATGGAGAATGCCATGAGACATAAATAACGGCGATGAAGTTTAAAGGCAACCCCATGAAACCCAGGATGAAACTCATCACGTAAACGTATGCAGCAACTCCACCATGTCGTCTCATATACAGTGTCAGTTGCTCAGTCACTGAGTGGGAGTAGAACATAAATTTCCATTGCAGACAAAGACAAAGAACATTTCCAGCATGTTTAGACAGAATGACGACAAGATTAATTAAATTCTGCAGGATTGTCTCAATCGATGAATGGTGGGGTTCTTTGATGGCACGAATGTGATAACACCTTAATGAAACAGTGAGTCCAAGATAATGGATATCAAATATAAACAAATTTATCTTGCGAAACCAATATATTATCCAAATTGGGGGGATCTTTTAATGAGGCCCGTATCAGGCCGTGATCGATCATTTCCAGTCGGGTTCGTGTTTGATCTGAAAAAGGGATTTGTGATTTCGTTTCAAACGTTTGTGATTGGCGCTCTGTACATTGATCACACACCAGTGCTGGCGCTCTGTACATTGATCACACACCAGTGCTTGGAAAGACATGACTACTCCGTCAGGATAGATTAGAATGGACGTCTGAAATATAAACACTCATAAACCACTTCTCGAAGTGGGCCTGTCGTGCTACCCTAAACTCAGTAATATCGAACTCATAGACAGTCGTTTCGATCGCTTACAAGCTCTATGGTCGCCGAACCTAGAATGAAGTTCATTTGCTACAATGAATCTCCTTCTCTCTTCTCTCTACTCTACTCTACTCTACTCTACTCTACTCTACTCTACTCTACTCTACTCTACTCTACTCTACTCTACTCTACTCTACTCTACTCTACTCTACTCTACTCTACTCTACTCTACTCTACTCTACTCTACTCTACTCTACTCTACTCTACTCTACTCTACTCTACTCTACTCTACTCTACTCTACTCTACTCTACTCTACTCTACTCTACTCTACTCTACTCTACTCTACTCTACTCTACTCTACTCTACTCTACTCTACTCTACTCTACTCTACTCTACTCTACTCTACTCTACTCTACTCTACTCTACTCTACTCTACTCTACTCTACTCTACTCTACTCTACTCTACTCTACTCTACTCTACTCTACTCTACTCTACTCTACTCTACTCTACTCTACTCTACTCTACTCTACTCTACTCTACTCTACTCTACTCTACTCTACTCTACTCTACTCTACTCTACTCTACTCTACTCTACTCTACTCTACTCTACTCTACTCTACTCTACTCTACTCTACTCTACTCTACTCTACTCTACTCTACTCTACTCTACTCTACTCTACTCTACTCTACTCTACTCTACTCTACTCTACTCTACTCTACTCTACTCTACTCTACTCTACTCTACTCTACTCTACTCTACTCTACTCTACTCTACTCTACTCTACTCTACTCTACTCTACTCTACTCTACTCTACTCTACTCTACTCTACTCTACTCTACTCTACTCTACTCTACTCTACTCTACTCTACTCTACTCTACTCTACTCTACTCTACTCTACTCTACTCTACTCTACTCTACTCTACTCTACTCTACTCTACTCTACTCTACTCTACTCTACTCTACTCTACTCTACTCTACTCTACTCTACTCTACTCTACTCTACTCTACTCTACTCTACTCTACTCTACTCTACTCTACTCTACTCTACTCTACTCTACTCTACTCTACTCTACTCTACTCTACTCTACTCTACTCTACTCTACTCTACTCTACTCTACTCTACTCTACTCTACTCTACTCTACTCTACTCTACTCTACTCTACTCTACTCTACTCTACTCTACTCTACTCTACTCTACTCTACTCTGCTCTACTCTACTCTACTCTACTCTACTCTACTCTGCTCTGCTCTGCTCTGCTCTACTCTACTCTGCTCTACTCTACTCTACTCTACTCTACTCTACTCTACTCTACTCTGCTCTGCTCTGCTCTGCTCTACTCTACTCTGCTCTACTCTACTCTACTCTACTCTACTCTACTCTACTCTACTCTACTCTACTCTACTCTACTCTACTCTACTCTACTCTACTCTACTCTACTCTACTCTACTCTACTCTACTCTACTCTACTCTACTCTACTCTACTCTACTCTACTCTACTCTACTCTACTCTACTCTACTCTACTCTACTCTACTCTACTCTACTCTACTCTACTCTACTCTACTCTACTCTACTCTACTCTACTCTACTCTACTCTACTCTACTCTACTCTACTCTACTCTACTCTACTCTACTCTACTCTACTCTACTCTACTCTACTCTACTCTACTCTACTCTACTCTACTCTACTCTACTCTACTCTACTCTACTCTACTCTACTCTACTCTACTCTACTCTACTCTACTCTACTCTACTCTACTCTACTCTACTCTACTCTACTCTCCTCTACTCTACTCTACTCTACTCTCCTCTACTCTACTCTACTCTACTCTACTCTACTCTACTCTACTCTACTCTACTCTACTCTACTCTACTCTACTCTACTCTACTCTACTCTACTCTACTCTACTCTACTCTACTCTACTCTACTCTACTCTACTCTACTCTACTCTACTCTACTCTACTCTACTCTACTCTACTCTACTCTACTCTACTCTACTCTACTCTACTCTACTCTACTCTACTCTACTCTACTCTACTCTACTCTACTCTACTCTACTCTACTCTACTCTACTCTACTCTACTCTACTCTACTCTACTCTACTCTACTCTACTCTACTCTACTCTACTCTACTCTACTCTACTCTACTCTACTCTACTCTACTCTACTCTACTCTACTCTACTCTACTCTACTCTACTCTACTCTACTCTACTCTACTCTACTCTACTCTACTCTACTCTACTACTCTACTCTACTCTACTCTACTCTACTCTACTCTACTCTGCTCTACTCTACTCTACTCTACTCTACTCTACTCTGCTCTGCTCTGCTCTACTCTACTCTGCTCTACTCTACTCTACTCTACTCTACTCTACTCTACTCTGCTCTGCTCTGCTCTGCTCTGCTCTACTCTACTCTACTCTACTCTACTCTACTCTACTCTACTCTACTCTACTCTACTCTACTCTACTCTACTCTACTCTACTCTACTCTACTCTACTCTACTCTACTCTACTCTACTCTACTCTACTCTACTCTACTCTACTCTACTCTACTCTACTCTACTCTACTCTACTCTACTCTACTCTACTCTACTCTACTCTACTCTACTCTACTCTACTCTACTCTACTCTACTCTACTCTACTCTACTCTACTCTACTCTACTCTACTCTACTCTACTCTACTCTACTCTACTCTACTCTACTCTACTCTACTCTACTCTACTCTACTCTACTCTACTCTACTCTACTCTACTCTACTCTACTCTACTCTACTCTACTCTACTCTACTCTACTCTACTCTACTCTACTCTACTCTACTCTACTCTACTCTACTCTACTCTACTCTACTCTACTCTACTCTACTCTACTCTACTCTACTCTTCTCCTATTCTACCCTACACCACTCTTCTCTTACCAAAATCCCTATATCTAAAGATTTTTTAAATTCTGAGGCAAGTGGCAGATTTGATTGCACTTTCTATTCGATATATTAATGAATTCCTTGGGTATTTTCATTATTCTCCTGGGAATTTGTATTATTTCTTTTGTAACATTTATTTTGAAATGTGGAATACTTCCTTAGGGAACATCTACAACTTAAATCCTCCTACTGTTCCCGGCAATCTACTGTACACTGATTTTATTACTCCACCATTCAGTCAGTCAGCTGGGGAGTACTGTGCAATATCTGTGGTCCGCTGTTTGGTATGCAAACTATGTGGCTTCATTATGCTCAGCGCTCAGTTCAAATATTTTATTTGTTATATTTTCTATAATGCAGTGATTCGAGTTGAATACGAGGAGTTGCTGCTGCTTCGATTCATTTCTGGAATTATTTTCTGTTTGGTTTCAATGTTTTTTTGCTTATTTTGTATTGAATTCAAATTTTGCTCCACTTCTGTTGGGCAAATCCACTCAACTGGGATTCACATTGCTTTTCTGCTTTTATATGTGCGGGCGCTGGCAATTGAATGAGATTGGAGGAGCGAAGCTTTGGTATCCATATCGAAGCCAAGTCTAATGAGATTGTTTGGTCTCTAATAGAATTTGCAAAGTAATTTGGTTGAGGTTTTCCCATTGTTTGATATAAAATAATTGTTTTCGCGATTATATTTCGCGGAGTTTTCGCTGCATGATTTTAGTGGTTTGCCCAAGGCACACACACAGAGGATGTCAGTAGTCATCCTCCTCAATGCCTTCCCATCACACCATCATCGATAACCATTGAACAATGGCATGGCTAGGCCAGGATAGCAGACTCTGAAGCTAAGGATGAGGATGATTATGAGGAAACTACTACTGCTTCTCTTGATGATGGTAGCGATTTGAATGCTTCAACTGAATGACCTTAAAGTGCTGCCGCCGCTGCTGGTTGAATGATGAATTACGAGAGCAAATTTCCTGGAATTCTGAGTTTAGTTTTGCGATTGAAATTAAATTAAAGTTTTCCAGATTATACGGCTTTTAGTTTAATTAATTTTGTAGACAATTTCCTTTGGGGCTTCTTTAATGCTCGTTTATTCCAGAGAATCATATTAAGTTTTAAACAGGGGATTAATTTATCTATCTCACTCCCCCTCTCTCTCGCCCTCTTTCTGTGAGTAACTCTTTGTAGTGTGTTAGGGTTATGCGTATCCTTTTTTGCAAAATTTACCCTGAAGGCCACACAACACCAGATAATGCGTATTAAAAACGTTATGCTCTATTGATTTTCAGCGATAATGTATTTTTAGTCTTCATAAGCGATTTCCATCAACGCGTGAGGGTTTCTATTTTCACCCCTATCAGAGTGACATTTAAAGTGCGAAATTACTGAAGCATAGCTGGAAAAAATTACTGAAATGGTCTATATCACTTCAATCACTGTGGGTAACCCCATTTTTTATTTGAAATTATAAATAATTTGAGAAGGGGGAATATTGATAATCAACCCTTTTATAAAATCTATTATCACCCATTATTTAGGTCGAAGTTTTTAAATGTAAAAAAATCTTGAAGTGTTAAATCGCTGTAAATCACAAAATGTATACAATTGCAAAACTGAATGAGTCATCTGCTATGGTCTCTATGTGGGTTTCAGAAGTTTTGTAGAATTAAGACAATTCAAAAATGTATGCAAACGAAATTAAGTTTTAAATAATTACATAGGATTCAAAATATACGTATACGAGTATGTATATCGCTCATTTACACTGATGCCCTGAGATCGTCACCATTCGAGGTACTAAATGTTATACTACCTTTAATGCCTGATAGATCAGAATGGAATGGTCGGATTCCAGGACAGGGGAGATTCATTAACTTATATACAGATGGTTCCAAACTGGATAACCAAGTGAGCTTTGGTGTCTTTTGTAAAGAAACTTGAGCTATCACTTGCAAAAAGACTGCCTGATCACTGTAGTGTTTAACAGGCAGAAATCTTAGCTATCAATAAGGTAGCAGAATAGCTGAAAATCAATGTTTTGATCAAAGTCGGTATCAATAGTTTCATTGCTATCCAGGCTGTTATCAAGTCCCTGGAAACTATATTCCTAAATTCAAAATCAGCCCCCCTATTGTTGCAGATCTCCTAACGATAGATGTGTGAACAGTTCAATATTCACCTGATATGGCTGCCGGGCCACAGGGACATACCAGGGAACTGCAAAGCTGATTAACTTGCAAGACAAGGAACTACCTTACATGCTCCAGATTTATCTGAATATTTGGGCATGCATCTAGCGAACTGCAAGCTCTTTTTAAGGGATACTTCCCTTACGGCAACGAGTGACTGGTGGTCACTAGTCAGGAATTGCATTCATTCAAGGCTGATGTGGACCTACCTTAACACAAAATGCACCAACGCCCTGCTGTCGTCATGTATGTACACCGGACGTCTCACTTTTCGTGCGTGTCATGACGGGTCACTGGCTTATTGGATGGCATGCAGAGAGATTGAAAGTCTTGAATAATAACTAGAACACCTTATGTGTCCGCAGCTCCACACTGATACAATTTAATCTTAATGCAGCTCTGGTTGCAACATCTCTAGCCACAATATCCATCGGCAGTAGATGGAGTACGAGTTGTTGAAACTCTGTTGCTGTAGTCGTTAAAGCTTCGCTATGCGTAGACAAGCTGTTCTCTGAACCATTATCAGTTGACTGGTGATGGATCGGTTATCAGTCTCAGTCCACCACACCACAATGCCGTACAATAGTATTGGCCGAACTACAGCTCAGTATATCCAGCTGACAATTTTGGGAGAAATCCCCGAACGTGACCCTACAGCTTTCCTACAGATGTATGAGGCGACATTGGTCCTCTATATCCGTTTCAACACATTCATTTTATAGGACAATTTTATATCTAGGATTATACCTGTAAATTTTCACTTTAAGAAAAGGCTAGCTCAGTTCCATTTATCCGAGGAGGATCCACCTGTGGAATCTTATACATCTTAGTCAAGAGAACCAACTCTGATTTGTTTGGGTAAATTCCCAAACAACAGCATCTGGCCCATCTGGTCAATTTGTTCAGAGCCACGTCAAGAATGTCTCTGAGGACATTGGGGAATTTTCCACCCACTGCGATTGCAACGTCATCCGCATATGCCACGGATTCCATTCACCACTAGGTTCCAAATTAGCGGAGATAGTTCTCCTCCTTGTGACGTCCCCCTGTTTTCAAATCTGGTTAGAGTTCTGGCATCGAGATTTGCTGTTATACGTTTTCTGGTGAACAAACGCTAAATTTGTCTGATCAAGCTATACTTCATCCTTAGATGCGACAGCGCCACTATTACCGCATCAGAGTGAATATTGGAGAACATTTATGAAGACTGTTTGGGCTCTTTTATATCCCCAATCGATGGAGTGATACCAAAGTGGAATTCAGACTAATAGCGGGGAAAATATAATACACTAGGCCACACAAAGACTTCAGGCCATTTAGGCTATCCTCGTTACTGCTGAAAAGTCTGGAAAGGCTCATAGATGATTACATTAGAAAAAACATAAATACAAAACTCTTATCGGTAACCCATGGCAATGCTAGAGGCAATGCTTAATACGGATACTATGCATGAACTAGTGGGCCCTACCGAGGGAAATGCTACAGAATCGGTCCTGCATGAACTAGTGGGCACTATTTAATCATCCCTACATTCCAAAGAATTGACTTTCTTGGACACCATGGTAGCCTTAATGAATTCATTGAAATGTGGGATTGATTCGATAGCGCCAATTAGTTCATGCAGGGCCGACTCTGCATCATTTCCCTCGGTAGGGCCCACTAGTTCATGCATAGTATCCGTATTGAGCATTGCCGTGGGTTACCGATACGAGTTTTGTATTCATGTTTTTTCTAATAAAAGAATCTAAAAGCCTTTGCAGACCTTTCAGCAGCAACGAGTCTTTGTGTGGCCTAGTGTGTGATATCTACCTCTTTGGTATCCCTCCATCGATTGAGGATATAAGAGAGCCTAATGAAGCCTTCTTAAATGTTCTCCAACATTCACTCAGATGCGGTAATTGCGCATCTAAGGGTAAGTTCTGCAATGAGGTTTTCTCAAATGAAAGAATTTAAGAACCTTTCCAGACCTTTCAGCAGTAACAACGACAGACTAATTGGCTTCAAGCAAGTGTGTGATATCTTTCCTGTTTTGGGTATAAATACCGCATTGGTATCCCTCCATAGATTTGGAACATCGAGGGTCTAGTAAAGTCTTCATAAATATTATCCCACTTCATCATTTTCTACATTTCTACTGGAGAAATTCCATCTGGAATACCCCAGATTAGTCGGGATTTGCTGAGTTTAATAGTCTACCCGCCTCCCTGTGAATCATTTCGATACTCGAGCTCTGTCCGAAAGTTCCCCGAAAAGTGTGTGTCGAGAAATGTTTCGAGCGACTGCTCTCTATTTCTTTCTCAGTTGCTAACCTATCCAGCAGATAACCTACTATACAGGGCTTTGTGGATTTCACATTTTTTCACATCTCCGCAGAAGGTATACTGAAGGTATACGCAGGAGATATATACAGAAGGTATACTAAACTGATACTATCTGTCTTCTTCCATTCTACAGTTTAACAAAACTTTACACCCGATTTATATACGTCGGAGAAAAATTTTAAGTTTTGTTGAAATTGACAAAGTTAAGTTAAACAAGTAAAAGCGTTAAGTTCGGCCATGCCGAATCTTATATACCGTCCTCCATGGATAGCATGTGACCTCACAAAATAACTGAAACCTAAAGAAAATAACACCGAAAAACAGAAAAAAATATAGTATAGTAAAAAAAATATAGCAACAAGTTAGATGGGGGCTATATCAAAACATTGACAGATATGGCCCATTTGCAATCCCAAACAACCTGCAACTATAAGAAATATTTATACCAAATTTGATTAACCTAGCTCTATTATTATGGACTGTAACGTGATTACAACAGACGAACGGACATGGCTAAATCGTCTTAGAATTATACGACGATTAAGAATATATATACTTTATGGGGTCTCAGATCATTATTTAGAGGTGTTACAAACGGAGTGACAAAATGAATATACTCCCCAGGGTATATGGAGGGGTATATTCATAAAATGTATATCATAAAATATAAAAACAGCTTACATTGATTAATATCAATATTATCAATCAATGTCTGATCTATACTGCGTATAATTATTATTAATAGTGTGACATTGGTGTGTATACGTCATATTAATGTCTGGTCCATATTGCGTATGATTATTATTAGTATAAAGAAATCGGTGCGAAAGTGTTATACGAAAATAGTATTAATCATACGTCACGCATATCAGTTATTATATACATAGATTTAGTAAAATATGGTATAATTGAAATAAAATCTACTTTTTTATTGATTGAAAAGGCTTATCTGCTCAACTGATATATAATGCTCCTATTCAATCGCAAAATTCTGGATTAGTGTAAAATCAAATCATATGCCTTATAGGGATACAAATTAAATTAGCTTCATTTTCTCTCTCTGTGGATGACTCTAATTGCATTCCAACTTTAGGACTCCCCCAAAAAAATCATCACCCTAAGTAATAAAAACTCCCTTAATGCAAAAATGACGTCAGTTTGTCATCTAATCTACAATATCGTATGTGGATACCACAACCATTCATCCTTTACGCAAATAAGTCCTGTCTAAATATTTAATTAAGTTAAAATTGCCCTCAAGCAAAACGCCAAGCATGTTGGCAGTATGAGCAGATCCTTACTCATTTATCAATGTTGCACTTTGAATGTCCAACACCGTTTGGCAATCACATAAATCTCCCAGAAGGATGGGCAGTACAGCAAATGTCTATGACAGTGCTCCACTTGAACCAGCTCTCATGGAATAGAAGTGGTGGTGGTCAGTTTCTCTCTGTGTGTTTTAGGGTGTCTATCAAATGGCAAATCGCAAAGGAAAAAATTGGAAATTGAAATTCTCCAATGGCCATAATTGAAATAATGCTAATTGGATTAAATTCAATGGCATCAAAAATATGAATATTTATGTTTGTACAAACAAACAACTGGCTGCCTATAGAAAAGAAGGCAAACGGAAACGGAAGTACAGAAAATCACCCAAATACAACAGAAATGCGGATAGACTCCAACTCTTCTGGATGCGTGGGTGTTGCACCCCTCAAAACGAGATCCATTGTGATGCCTTAAATGTTTTGTTGAATACTATTAGTGAAATATTCGCATAATGATACCTTTTTTTTGCTTCGTACGCCCCATCCATAGACGCTGTGGCTATGGCTAGGCGGCAGCAGTCAACTATATCCTCACCGACAAAGCACTCACGACCACATAAAGCTTTACTGGGGGGGGAAATCCTTTCTGGAGCAAATCTGCCGACACTTTATAGCTTGTGAGTCTATATTTTGCAGTTTTGCTATCGTTGGTGGTGGCGCCGGTGCCGGTGTCAGTGTCGCTGTTATAGCTCCGCTTACACACACATGCACTCACACAATGAACATGTTACATCATGTTCATTCGAGTGTATATGTTTGGCTTTTGTAGAGCTTTTCCACATCTAATTCCATATGATATGTAACATAGAGAGGAGATATGTATATGTTTGGAAAGTGTGTGTTTGTAAAATTGTATCTGCATAAGGATACGAGTACACTTACATATAAGTGTGAAGATATATGCAAAGACGAGGATTGGCTAGTAAATTTTGTGAATATTTTTCATATTTATGGAAAGATTTTAATTTACTAATGCTATAGAATTTTTGTTATTGTTTTTAGTTAAAAAATTAATTTATAATATTTTAATTGCTCCCCAGTAGGTGAGTTGGTAGTGTGCTTGCCTTTGAGCTTGGGAGTTGTGGGTTCGACTCCCACCAGAGGCTGTGGACTGTCGCTGCAAAAATCTAGGCACATGTAACCCGGACCGCTTCCCTGGACCGTAAAATTAGAAAATTAGTAAATTAGTATACATGTTGTACTTTGTATTGTAATTCATATAAATAAATAAAAAAAAAATCGGCAATTACTTATATATGTTCCAAACTCGAACGAAGGGTATAAATATTTATAAATATTTAAGGACAAACGTCTTAAATAAAACAAAAAAAATATATTTCCAAGAAATTATAATGCAAGTTTGATTTTTCTCTTCTTCAAAACAGATGGAGTTCATACCCCACGGAAATTGAAGCGGTACAAACGCGTGATAGCTCCACCGAGAACAGGAATGTGTTCACAGATTGTCCCTTTTATATGAAAACAACCGGTAAACTTAACATGGATTTGTCATTGGAGGTGTTGAATTGTCATCTTGTGACGTATCCAAAACTTGTCTAAAAGAATACCTACAGTACTCATCCCTTTAATGTCAGACACAGGATAACTTAGATTTTAAAACAAGTAAATGTTTACTATGTAATGGCTGAACTTCGAAAACAGGTCCGAACTGGTAGTCCACTAAGGTGTAGATAACCCAACTTACAGCTTACTAAGGAGTAAATAACTTAACTGGTCCTCTACTGAGGTGTAGATACACCAGCTGGTCGACAAGTCTGGAGTAGATAAACCATTTGGTCATCTAATATGGAGAACATAACGCAACTGGATCTCTACTATGAAATATATAACCCGACAGTTCCTCTACATAACCCAACAGAACGCCTACTAAGGAGTAAGTAACTAAAAGGGCCGTCCACTAAGACATAGATAGGCCAGAAAGTCGTATTCTAACGAGAAGATAGCCCAAGAAGTCGTCTACTTAGGAGCTCATGACCCAACAGGACGCATACTGTGGAGTAAATAGCACAAATGATCATCCACTAAAAGTAGATAACCCAACTGGTCGTCTACTGAGGAGTAGATAACCCAACTAGCTGCATACTGTGGAGTAAATAGTCCCAATGATTATCCACTAGGGCGGGTCGATTTAAAAATCGCCCATTGCTCAGTGAAAATCGTATTCTAGGGATCAAAATTAGAAACTTTGCCGAAGGAACCATACCTCTAAAACGAATTCTGATGTCCCGGAAAAAATCCCACTTTGACCCATTTAGAGTGCTCCAATCGAGTCCAAATGTATGACCGACCCCCACTCAGTGAAGTGCTCAGTGAAAATCGTATTCTAGGGATCAAAATAAGAAACTTTGCTGAAGGAACCATACCTCTAAAACGAATTCTGATGTCCCGGAAAAAATCCCACTTTGACCAATTTAGAGTGCTCCAATCGAGTCCAAATGTATGGAACCCCCAGGGGGTTCCGGGGGGTGTGCCACTGGCATGGGTGGGTCGGGCCTCCAAAGTTAGTGGGGGTCGGTCATACATTTGGACTCGATTGGAGCACTCAAAGTGGGTCAAAGTGGGATTTTTCAAAATTTGCCCCTACCCAAAAGTTCGACCCAAATTCCGGGACATGAGAATTCGTTTTAGAGGTATGGTTCCTTCGGCAAAGTTTCTTATTTTGATCCCTAGAATACGATTTTCACTGAGCAATGGCGACTTTTTTCGCCTCCCCACAAATCGACCCGGCCTATTATCCACCCAACAGGTCTTCTACTGAGGAGTAGATTACCCAACTAGCCGCATACTATGAAATAAATAGCTCAATTGGTCACTCAGTAGAGTAGCTAAGCCTATTGGTCAGATACTAAGGGTCAGATAAAGAAACTTGTCGTCAACTAATGAAAAGATAACCCAACTCGTCGTCTAATAAGGAGCAGATAACTCAACTGGTAAGGAGTTAATAACCCAACTGGTCATCTATACAAGAGTAAATAGACCAACAGGTCGTACACTAAGGAGTATATAACCAACTCAACGTCTAATGAGAAGTAAATAACCCAAGTGGTCTTCACTAAGGAATAGATAACCCACCAGGTCGTCCAATGAGGAGTAGGCACCCATCTGGCCTCCTACTACGCTGCGAATAACTTTACTGCTCATTTACCAAGGAATAGATTACCCAACTGGTAGTCTATTATGGAGAACATAACAAAAATGTTGGTCTACTAAGGAGCAAATAACTCAGTCGAGAAGCAGGTGATCAAGCTGGTCTTCAACTATGGAGTAGATAACCCAACTGGTTCTCTACTAATGAGTAGATAACCCAACTTGTCATCTACTAATGATTAGATAACCCAACTGGTCATCTACTAATGAGTAGATAACCCAACTGATCATCTACTAAGGAGTAAATAGCCCAACTGGTCATCTACTATAGAGTAAATATCCCAACTGGCCATCTAATATAAAGTAAATAACCCAACTTGCCTTCTAATAATATGTAGATAACCGAATTGGTCGCATACAAAGGAGTGGATAACCCAATTGGTTAATCTACTAAGCCATAGATAAACCAACTGGTCGTCTACTAAGGAGTTATAACCTAACTCGTAGTCTCACAAGGAGCAGACAATCCAACTGGTCCTCTACTAAAAAGTAATTATCTCAAATGGCCATAGACAAAGGAATAGATAACCCAACAGGTCGTCTACTAAGAAATATATATCCCATCTGACCACCTCTACTAAGGAGTAATTAACTCGAATTGTTATACACAACTGGTCGTCTACTAAGAAATAGATAACGCAATTGACCACATGTTATGGAATAGATAACCCAACTAGTCGTCTACTAAGGAAATGGTCCTCTACTAAGGAGTAAATAAACCAATTGGTTCTCTACTCAGGAGCAGATAAGCCAGCTGGTCGTCAACTAAGGAGTATATAACTCAACTGGTACTCTACTAATGAATAGATAACTCAATTGGCCATTTATGAAGTAGTAGAAGTTCGGCAAAGGTCTGACGCCCACACAGCAACCTATTCACGGTTATTAGTAACCTCTTCACGGTCTTGGGAAGCCTAGTTTCCACAATGTATTTAAAGGGTATGAAGTTACTAGTCCTCGTGGCTGTTGACTTGTCTAACGCAAGGACCTGTAACGTGACGAGTTTCTGGTTTTTATATTGCTAACGGCCTAGTGCACCTATCTTCATACTTAAGACGGTTTACTGTTTAAGCACATATATCATTCTACAGTTCAGTCACTGAGACTTCGGTTTACTGTTCATTCACAGAGTCTTCGGTATACTGTTCAATCATTACTTCGTAAATCGACAGATATCCCTTAACAGCTGCAGACCCCTAACCAAACCAATTGCAGAGCTCCACCGCTGAAGCATTTACTGTACATACACTGAATCCGAGGACTTAACCGAATCCCGATAAAAATCGTTTGCGAAACATACCAAGTCCCGACCCAGAAGCGTTTTCTGTGCATACACTGAAGCCAAGGACCTTATACCGAGTTGATCCGCTTGCTGGGGAGAAATAATGCCATCGCTTCAGGGGACAACAAGGATACTGGATAGGACGATTCGCCCTAGTCAGCGCTCTTTCACGGTTTTTAGTATGAGAACTGCCCTGCCAATATTTCATACCTTGGGAACAATAAGCGTAGTGAGTGACAGGTTGAATACGGCGGTTATATACTCTACTCCCGTTGTATCCAGATTTTATAACATCAGCATGACTCAAGTGCCTAAGATGTTTTGGCATTTGCCATGGTTCCACGTTGAGCTTAAGATCATTAAACTTTATAATGATTTTCCTTTTGGTTCTCTGGGGCTGCTCAATGAACAGCCGACTAAAATGGCTCGCAGACCTTTTGGGATCAGAAACGGGATCGTTCCCAAACAGTATTTCTACCATGTCCTCACACCACGGGGTGGGAGAGAGATAGACTTCACAGTTCTCCAAGTTTGTTGGTCCCAGAGCGGAGCTTAGAAGTTTTAAATGTTTTATCCACTTTCCGCGCCCCTAGATACGGGAGTCATACAGTTAGTCCATCTGTATGACTCCCGTATCTAGGTCTGACGCTAGCGTTAGTCCTTTGAATGTCCTCACGAAAATCTGATCATCTTTCCGCTTCCACTGGGAATACAGGTCTTATCTTTGAGATTCAACCAACTAGGATGAAGCGGATGACTGCTGAATTGACGATTATGCAGAAAGTAATTTCAGCAGAAATTGAATTGAATTGATTTGCATTTTAATTTTGCGTAATCGCTGAATCCTGTCCAATCAGCCTTCTTCGGATGTATATAGGTGCGGCGTTCGGAAATTAGAACGTTAGTGTTCTGATTGATTTTTATGAGTATGGGGAGGTGATCTGATCTAAGTAACATAACTGTTCGCCACATAGTTATACTCGTATATATCAGACTTGCGCAGCAAAATTTTATATCTTGCAAGTTAGCTCAGTCAGTCATACCTCTGTTGGGTATTGTACAAAATTTACATTCAGGCACTGCCAATGCTGTTCCTCTCTATGCTCATCTTCCAAGGCAAGGCCTACTATAAGTATGAGTGATCTTTTTATAAAAATACTTATACGCTTTGGTGGCACGTTGTTAATAGTAATCATACGCGGAGGTGTCCATAGGCTTAAGGATCAGTGAATTGATGAATTATAATAGAAGACCAGCAACTCCAATAAATTCTTCGTTGTTGCTTATTGGGTTAAGTGTGACCACTTCATTTTCATTTAATGTCCGAAACATATTTTCATCAATCTGCTCTGCCGATGCTGTTTCTCTCTGAGCATCGCCTAGACATGAATGCCAAAACTTGTGGGTCTTCCAAGATCAGGCAGTTTTTGCCCTCAAGAGAAAAACGTTACGTCCGTATGGACAGCTATCTATCGGCGGGATTTACATGTGGTCCAGTTTTAACTCCACTACTCCTGATAAGACCGCTATACCTTGACTTTCCATATCAGGATCTTGGACTCTTTTCATTCTGGATTGGATCTTTCAGGCGTGATATATGTGTACTGCACAGAGTTGTGGAGGAAGAATGTTAAGCTCCAGCACTGTGAAGGATGTTGTAGTTGACGTGATTACATAAGCTGCAGGTGAAAGTCAGTTAAGATAGGTAAGGTTGCCCCCTAACCTAAACCTAAAAAACACAAGGGACCTAAACTGGTCTATGTGAGCTTGTAAAAAAATACGTCTGCCACCCTAACCTAGGGAAGGTTGCTAAGAGCAGGCATACTGCCCCGCCTCATGTCCTTGGACATACACATAAGCCAGCATTCGGCCTGTTGCTCGCTCTAATTGTTTGTAGTTCGTGAACTAGTCCTGAGAAATTTATTTAAGGAACTCTGTGTTACCGACATATTCCTTAATTGTTTTCAAGTCTACACCCCTAAGTTGGAAGTCAGGTTAGTTTCTCAGACCACAGCAACTGAAGCTAGTAATTTTATAAATCCTGTTCATGAGTATGTTGCAGTTACAGTTATGATTTCGGGGACAATTGCAGCCGGTTGAGTTGAGAGACTGCTTTATTGGAAAGCTTGGCGTATCTTTAGGACTTTTTCGAAGATTCAGAATATTTTTAGAATTTAACTTCAAAACATAATCCCATTTCCCCGCATTTATCATCCCACTCCCTTAGTAAATGCATGCATGTATACTTGCATGTATTTTGTATTTAGCAGATACTTTAAACCGTAATACTTTTACGTGTGTATCATGCTGACAGAGAGGGGGAAACTAGAGGGAGACACCGAGAGAGAGAGAAAGAGTATCATGTTCCTTTCACAACAACATAACACTGCGTTATGCTTTAATGCATTCAAATCCATGTACATCCTGTCTATCCATGTATCCTTATGCGAATGCATGTGTTAAAGTGGTTGTATTCATGTGCTCATGTGAATGAGTGTGCGTGCGTGTGCACTATGTAAATTTGTGGCTTTGTATGGGTATATAAATTTCAAATAGGCAGTGCTGCCGCCGCCTGCCAATTTCCCATTGAATTTGTGGCATATCGTTCTATTAAGGCCATAATTTATGACAATCATATTTTATTAGTCACTCTGGGGAAATGGAAACTTCTTTTTGTGAAAGACTTGCACACGGAGCAAGCACATCATCACACAGTGACGAAGGATAATTGCGTTGATGGCGGCGGTTGGCAGAGAGAGAGGGAGAGAAAGGGTTGAAGAAATGGTGGAAAATAGTGCAATAGTTTTAAATTTAGATTTCAATTTAAATGGAATTTTCTGGGAAGGCATTTTGGGTAAAGGGTTAGAAAGAAGGAGGTCGTATAAGTGATTTATTTTATAGGCAGTACGAATACGCTGTGGTGGCCTGTTATTAATAGTAATCATACGCAAGGATGTCCAGAAGCTTCGGGATCAGTGAAATGATTAATTAAAATAGAAAACATGCTGATCTGACTAATCTTGTAGACTGTTGTTCCATATAGCTTTGTGGACAAGTAACGCAGAGGTGCTGGAAACTTCAGGATCGGGAAAATGTTTAATTAAAAAAGAAAACATGCAGATCTGTCTAATCTTGTGAGGTCCGGTTACCTCTTTGGCCATATAACCCACAAAGTAATGGCATTCTGATTTGTAAAAGCTGATGGTGGATTTAAAGCACATATAGAACGTCAGATTTTAATCGCAGAGACTGATTATAAACTAGCTTTTGAATTAATCTTAACAAAACTGGAAAGTAAATAATTTAATTTATTATTTGGCAACATATATTTTCATTTCTGCGCCAATCAGAGACTTTGTCCGTTCTTCCATCAGCTAATCTTCAATTCGTTTGATGACCTGTCTATATCCGTCCTTAGTTTATCTATCTAAACGTACCTATCACATACTTATATATCTTTCTTTCCATTCTCAAATTCAAGCCAAATTTATATTTAGTACGTATAAGTAACGTTTTACTGACAACATATATACGCCTTAGTGGCTTGTTATTAATAGTACTCATATGCAGAGGTGTACTAAAGCTTCAGGATCAGTGAAGTATTAAATTAATAATGGGAAAGGTACAGTCCGGAAAAATTATTTCCAAACCTAGATTCTTCCTACTAGAGTCAAAAACTGTGGTCTTCCTCTATACTGGAGTCGACCACTGTCTGGGGTTCCTCTATACTAAAGTCGACCTCTGAGGTCTTCCTCTATACTAAAGTCGATCTCTGAGGTCTTCCTCTATACTAAAGTCGACCCCTGAGGTCTTCCTCTATACTAAAGTCGACCTCTGAGGTCTTCCTCTATACTAAAGTCGACCTCTGATGTCTTCCTCTGTACTAAAGTCGACCTCTGAGGACTTCCTCCATACTAGAGTCGACCTCTGAGGTCTTCTTCTATACTAGAGTCGACCTCTGAGGTCTTCTTCTATACTAGAGTCGACCTCTGAGGTCTTCCTCTATACTAGAGTCGACCTCTGAGGTCTTCCTCTATACTGAAGTCGACCTCTGAGGTCTTCCTCTATACTAAAGTCGACCTCTGAGGTCTTCCTCTATACTAAAGTCGACCTCTGAGGTCTTCCTCTATACTAAAGTCGACCTCTGAGGTCTTCCTCTATACTGAAGTCGACCTCTGAGGTCTTCCTCTATACTAAAGTCGACCTCTGAGGTCTTCCTCTATACTAGAGTCGACCTCTGAGGTCTTCCTCTATTCTAGAGTCGACCTTAGAGGTCTTCCTATATACTAGAGTCGACCTCTGAGGTCTTCCTCTATACTAGAGTCGACCTCTGAGGTCTTCCTCTATACTAGAGTCGACCTCTGAGGTCTTCCTCTATACTAGAGTCGATCTCTGAGGTCTTCCTCTATACTAGAGTCGACCTCTGAGGTCTTCCTCTACACTAGAGTCGACCTCTGAGGTCTTCCTCTATACTAGAGTCGACCTCTGAGGTCTCCCTCTATACTAGAGTCGACCTCTGAGGTCTCGCTGTGGTCTTCCTCTATACTAGAGTCGACCTCTGAGGTCTTCCTCTATACTAGAGTCGACATATGAGGTCTTCCTCTATACTAGAGTCGACATATGAGGTCTTCCTCTATACTAGAGTCGACATATGAGGTCTTCCTCTATACTAGAGTCGACATATGAGGTCTTCCTCTATACTAGAGTCGACATATGAGGTCTTCCTCTATACTTGAGTCGACCACTGTGGTTTTCCTCTATACTTGAGTCTACCACTGTGGTCTTGTCGTCTGGTAAAGCACCAACTAGAAGGATGACGTATGAGTGACTTTGTGTGGGTGCTATGTATACGCATTGGTGGCACTTTATTAATAGTAATCATACGCAGAGGTGTCCAAAAGCTTCGGGATCAGATAATTGATGAATTACAATGGAAAACATGGGGCTTAAACAAATCGTGTGCGGTTGCGTTTTCTCCTCCCGCCCGGTAATTCCACAAACGGGTAATTTACAATATTTGCAGCAGGGATGGAATCCTAACTTATAATAATAATTGAGCTAATATAGAACGTCAGATTTGTAACACTGTTATAGGGATTAAAAGACTCCCTACAAATTATCTTGATTTGAAGTTGATGACAGCAAATCTGAAATCACAGTTTGGCACGCTTTATATATGTAACATATTTAGCAACCGTTAAAAGTACAAACATTTTGTGTAATAGAATTAATCCATTATATTTATCTCATTTCCTTGTCCAATCGAATACTTTGTCCGTCCAACCTTAGTTAAGTTTTATTTTGTTTGTTCAGCCGTCTATGTGTCTGTCGTCATCCTCCGATTGTCGGTCCTAAATGACAGGACCTATCATATACATACATACATCCTCTCTCCCATTTTCAAATACTTATAAGTACAAATTTTCTGGTCCTTCCACTCACTTATCCCTTTGACTCATTTAGGTCCTCATCATTTGTATAGAAATTCCCTTCCTAATTTTTCTACAATTATTTCATTGGCACCTTAAAAGTCCTTAAAAATAATCCCTATATTAAAGCTAATTGTCTATAAATAAAATTACGCCTTGGAATTATTGTGTTGTTGTCGTCTAAGAATGTTAATAGCATTAGACGGCGGTGGGGGAGAGCTGACATATTTTAGTTCATGTCGCCGTGACCACTTCAGTCTAATCTGATCCAGACAGGATGTTATTTCCACACATACATAGACACACTCATGCACGACATTCTCGAACATATTACAAACGTCTGATTGTGTAGAAGTATGTAATGCGGAGTGTTCTGCCCTTCTATCTATGGATGAGTGTTGGTCTGTGTCTAAATGTCTGAATTTTTGGTGAAAATGTACTTTAACACCCTTTTTTCGTTTTTGGTTGTATATTTGCAGCGATGATAATCGAAAGTGATGAAAACATTAAAAGCTTTTAAATGGTATTTGTGCTCTCGTCCTGCCACATCGAAAGCAAAGCAAAGGATATGGACAGTTTTGCTTTTGATAGGGAGAAAAGGGATAATTTTGGTAAAAATTTAAAATGTTTAAAGGAGCCAAGGGTTTAAGGTAGATGGTGGGGAAATATTTAGTGTAGTCTATTCTTTGGGGAATTGTGCAGAGGAGAGTTTAGTAGCAAAAGTGATGCCCTCAACAAATCTGTTGAACCTTATAATCGGTGAAAATTTGTTGGAGTTTTTGGTATAGTTTTTTTTTAGTTAAAAGAGTTTGGCTTTAGGTTCAGCAACATTTTATATGCATCGTAGAAAATTGTTTAGTCCAGCTTTTAGGGAAACATTATACTCCTCTATTACTGTAGGCCGTTGAACTATAGTACAGTGGGGTCTACTGTAAAAAATTTAATAATATCAGATCGTCTGCTATACTCAATTCCAAATCATTAGGCACTGAAGGTGTTCAGTGCACTCATGCGTATGATTATTATAATAAATTGTCACCAGTGCTTATACGTATTGTAGATGCAACAGTTCATCATACGTTATTCTGTAATATTTATAGTTTTAGTTTTTCTGATTGCCGAAATATTGATTACGTTTTCTTAAAAAAATAAAGAAAAATCTCTGACAATGTTGGCAAAACATGGGCATTTTTTCAAAGATAATTTTTGTATTTTTTCTAGAAGCTTTTTTAATGTTCCTGTGAAATTTGGAGGCACTGCGACTACCAGTAAAAAAGTTATGAAAAAAACCAAAAAAAAATCGTAGGAAACAATTGGATATTTTTGTATCAATATTTAATAAGTTTTGTGCTTACCAAACGGCTTGACATAGCGTAATACAAATTTCATGTATATTTCTAGAAGTATTAATAATAAAGCTGTGAGGCGATTGTATAAATAATTCCTAATAATATCAAAACTTCTGCAATCCTCAATTGTAATTCATAAGGTCCAGATCATGACGTGGTTCTGTGCACTTATGCGTATGATTATTATTAATAAAATGACAAAAGTGTGTATGTATACGTATTGCCTATACAATAGTTAATCATACGTCATTCTAGCATAAACATTGTTTTAGTCTTTGTGGGGAAAACTCCTATCCTTGTCGAACGATTTATTAAATTTTCTTAAAAACATTTAAAGTTAAATCACTGACAGAGTTGGCAAACTATTGGCTTTCTTGTTTAAGATAATTCGACATATTTTTGAAATTTGCATGCAATTTGAAATGTTTAAATTTGGAGGCAATGGGAAAAACGTAAACAAGTTACGAACTGAACAAGAAAAGTCCTTGGAAACCAATTAGATATTTTTGTTATAAAAATTTAGAGCGTGTGCTTACCAAACGGCTTGACATAGCTCAATACAATTTTCATGTATTTTTCCTACAAGTATTCTTAATAAGGCTGTGAAATCTGGAGTCACTGGAGCTAATATAAACCAAGTTATGAGCAAAAGAGCTAAACAATCAAGGGATTGTTTATGGAAAAAATTTAAAGTTTTATATATTGCCCTAATCAAATGGCTGGACATAGCTTAATACAATTTTTATGTATTTTTTCTAAATGTATTTTTAATGCGTCTGTGAAATCTGAAGTCAGTGAGACTAATAATAACCAAGTTATGAGTAAAAGGTAAAACAATCAAGAAATAAAATTTGTAATTCCATATATCTGAGTAAAGGTTAGAACTGGAATCATGCTACGAACCAAAAGTATATATAACATCCCACATATGTTTTGGAATAAATCCTTCTGAGTTATGCCAGTTCGTTCGTCTGTCTGACGCGAACGATAACTCTGAAATGGAGTGATTGGAAATATTGTGTGTGGTAATATTTTTTCCCATCTCAGGCTAAGTTCCACGAAGGGCCATATTGGTCCACAGCTTTCGTGTGGTAATATTTTTTCCCATCTCAGGCTAAGTTCCACGAAGGGCCATATTGGTCCACAGCTTTTGGTATACTTGGTCATCTACTCTATTGTAGACGACTAATGGGGTCATCTACTCTATTGTAGACGACCAATGGAATCAAATACTCTATGTATAGTAGACGTCCAATGGAACCAACTACTCTATAGTAAACCACCAATGGGTTTATCTGCTCTATAGACGACCGATGGGGTCATCTTCTTTACAGTAGACGATAAATGGGGTTATCTACTTTTTAGTTGGCCATCAATGGGATCATATACTTTATAGAAGATGACCAATGGGGCCATATACTTTATAGTAGAAAACCAATGTGGTAATCTACTGTATAGTACACGACCAATGGCGTCATCTACTTTATAGCTGACGACCAATTGGATCGTCTACTCAACATTAGATGATCAGTGGGATCATCTACTCTGCTGTAGGCGACCAATGGGATCTTTATAGTAAACGACAAATGAGTCATCTACTACAAACGACATTGGGGTCATCTACTTTATAGTAGACGACCAATGGGGTCGTCTATGGGATCATCTACTCTGTTGTAGACGACCAATGGATTCAACAACTCTATAGTAAACGACAAATGGGGTTATTTACTCTATAGCAAACGATCGGTGGGGTCATCTACTTTATAGAAGACGACCGATGGGGTTATCTACTTTATAGTAGGCCATCAATGGGTCATATACTTTATAGTAGAACAACAATGGGGTCATCTACTGTATAGTATACGACCAATGGGGTCATCTACTTTATAGTAGACAAACAATGTGAGCATCTGCTCTACAGTAGACGACCAATGGGATCATATACTCTACTGGTGACGACCATTGGGATCACCTACTCTATAGTAAACGACAGATGTTTTCATCTACTTTATAGTAGACGACCAATGGATTCATCTACTTTCTAGAGGGCCTTCAATGGGATCATCTACTTTGTAGTAGACCATCAATGGGGTCCTTTACTTTATAGTAGGCCATCAATGAGGTCCTCCAATTTATAGTACATGACAAATGGCGTCATCTAATCTATACTAGATGACCAATGGGGTGATATACTTTATAGTAGGCCGTCAATGGGGTCATCTACTTTATATTGGCCACCGATGGGTCATCTACTACTTTATGGGGTCATCTACTTTATTGTAAACCATAGGTGGGATCAATGGCGTCTTTTACTTTATAGTAGACGACCAATGGGGATAACTACTCTATAGTTGACGACCAATGGGGACATCTACTCTATAGTAGACGACCATTGGGGTCATCTACTCTATACTAGACGACCAATGGGGTCATATACTTTATAGTAGGCCATCAATGGGGCCATCTACTCTACCGTACACGACCAATGGCGTTATCTACTCTATACTAGACGACCAATGAGGCATCTACTTTATAATACACGACCAATTGGGTAATCCGTTCTATAGTAGACGACCAAGGGGGACTTCTACTCTATATCAGACGATTAGTGAGGCATATACATTAGTAGTAGACGACCAATGAAGCCATATACTCTGTAGTAGACGACCAATGAAGCCCTATACCCTGTAGTAGACGACCAATGGATCCATCTATTCTATAGCAGACGACCAATGAGGCTATCTGCTCTATAGTACACGACCAATGGGGTCATCTACTCTATAGTACACGACTAATGGGGTCATTTACTTTTCCTTTTACGACCAATTTTACTTTACTTTACGACCAATGGGATTATCTACTCTATAGTAAACGAAATAGGGGATCATCTACTTTATAGTAGACAACCGATGTGGCCATATTCTTGGATGGTCAATTGGGCCATCTACTTTATAGTAAGCCATCAATGGGGCCGTCTACTCTATAGTAGACGACCGATGGTGCCATCTACTCTATAGTAGACGACCAATGTAGTAGATGACCAATGGGGTCATCTACTCTACGGTAGACGGTCGATGGGATCATCTACTCTATAGTAGACGACCGATGCGGTCATCTACTTTATAGTAGACGGAAATGGGGTCATCTACTCTATAGTACACGACTATGACGCCATCTACTTTATAGTACACGAACAATGGGTTCATCTACTACAATAAGGTCATCTTCATTATAGTAGGCCATCGATTGGATCAATAGGTTCATCTATTTTATGGTAGAAGACCAATGGGGTCATCTATTTTATGGTAGAAGACCAATGGGGTCATCTATTTCATGGTAGAAGACCAATGGGGTCATCTGCTCTTTAGTACACGACCAATGGGGTCATATACTTTATAGTAGACGACCAATGGGGACATCTACTTTATAGTAGACGACCAGTAGGGTCATCCACTCTATAGTATGCGACCTAGGGGGTCATCTACTCTTTACAAAAGGATCACTTCGTTTTTAGCAAATGAAAAAGTTAAAATATGAGAGCTTGCGCTAACCAAATGCCTTGATATAACATAATATATTTTTTATGTATTTTTTCTATAAATATCTCTAATAAAGCTGAGAAATCTTCAGTCAGTGGGGTTTACAATAACCAAGTCCTTCTGCCCGTCTGTCTGACTGTCTGACTGATGGGGACGATAACTCAGAAAATTAGTGTTCGATTTACTCCGATTTTGTACGAAGCTATAATTTCTCCCATCTTAGACTGAGTTCAAAGTTTGGCCGTGTTGGTCCACTCCTTCTGGTACCTCCTACACAGAAGGATCCGTTTGTCCGTCCGTCTGTCTGTCTGGCTGATGCAAACGATAACTGTTAAGGGGAGTGACCGATTGAGCCAAATGTTGTACTCGTATATGATACAGTTTTTCCCATCTCAGACTATGTTAGAAGATGGAATATATTAGTCCACTCCATCTAGTACTTCCCACAGAAAGGATCAGTTCGTTCGTCCGTCCGTCCATCTGCCTGGTGTGCACAATAACTCTTAAAAGGAGTGACCGATTCACATTTCACATTTTGTATGCCGCATTATTTTCCTGCACCTCTGACTAAGTTCCAGGATGGGCCATATTGGTCCACCCTTTCTGGTACTTCCCACACAACGTGTCAATTTGTCCGTCCGTCTGTCAGGCTGATGCGAATGATAACTCTCAAAAGGAATTATTACAATATACCTAAAATAAACATAAAATGTTCTCCCCTCTCAATCAATGTTCCAAGATGGTCCGGATTGATCCGCCCCTCAATTATTGAATCTCTTGAAATATTGAATAATTACCACTCTTTTTTTGGCAATCGGTCCCACTGTGCATTGCCCTCTGTCTATTACTATATAAGCCAATGAACTATTGACCTGTGTTAGCCTTACCTAAACCTAGCCTTACCAAACGGAAGAGCACTTTTATTGTGCCTTTCTACATCCGTTTCCGTTTCCTGTTTTCTGCACGAGTTTGCCAAACAACAAAAAAAAGTTGGTGTTTTCCTTAAAACAATTTCATGTAAATCTCGAGTTCGCCTCCATTTTTTACTAGCCTTCTGTTTTTGACTGTGAGCGTTAGAAAAATAATCTAAATGTTATTGTCATTGTTTTTATTAGCGCTGTTTTTATTACTACTACTGCAACCGTTTGTTGTTGTTGTGTGAAAAACCAATCAAAAAATTTGAACTTTTTTCGGAGAAATATATTTTCATAACAAATGGTGCTAAATCGAAAAACAATTTTATTTTAAATATCGTTTTGCATAAAACGATTCGACAACACCAAATCCAATAGCAGCAGTCACAGAGCATTGGCATTTGGCTATACTTATATACTCGTATATAGCAATCGAATATCCTTTGGAAAAAAGTTAGTTAACAAACTTTTTTGGTTTTGCAATTTTTACGGGAATTTTTGTATTAAACAAATCTAACGAAAGTCGGTGAAACAAGGGGTCTCCCACCTCCACGAGTAGAAGGAGGGGAGAACCCCTTTCCAGCACTCTTATTGGCAACAAAATTCCAATATATAGTATCGTTGTAGCCAAAAATCAAAGGTGTTAATAAAAGGCAAAACTCCAGGTAGGAGTGATCTGAGGCGAATGGGTTGCTTTTCCGCCCCTTTTCTCTCCACCCCAATCCAATGCAATCGTTTGTTTTGAGAAAGCAGGCGTACTCTGTACATTGCTATTTTTTGTCAACACATGAACAAAAGTTATTTTACTGCCGTTGTTTCCCAGGAACCAGGCTACAAAAAACAACAATAATTCACATGTCTCTATTTTGTGCCGGCAAACAAATGGCAGAAAAGCGCATAAAAGTATTAAAATTAAAAGAGTAAAAAATCAGCAAAAATAAACTTTTGTGCAAATCGTTAAAATGTCAAAAAACATATAATACAAATAGGGATAACTTTTGTAAAATAAAAAGTTTATTTTAAAGCACCATACGTAACCCTGCAGATTTTGGGTAAACTGCAATTGTTTACAACCATTCCATGCACAAAATATAAACATTTTTCTTTGAATCAGTCTACCCATCCATATCAACGAAATATACAAATTCCTAAGGGAAACTGGACCAATACAAAACCAAACATGTGATAGGTCCATTAAGGACAGGCATCGGTTCGCAGATTCTGCCTTTTTTAGGAAAACAATTGGTAAAATTAACAGGACTCATTAGAGATGGTGAATTTCCACCGTGTGACATATACAAGTACTGGTCTAACTGAATACCTACTAAGACCTTTCAATGCCAATTAAAGCATTGGTTACATTTGAAACCAATTAAATGTTTACTGAATAACCCTTAAAATTAGAAAACTGGACCCAAGTGAGGAGTAGATAAACAAACTTCTATCATCAACTATGAGTAGCTAACCCAACAGGTCGTCAAATAAGGAGTAGATAAACCAATTGTAATTTTACAAAGTCATAGAAAACCAATTGGTCGTCAACTAAAGAGTAGATAACAAAATTGGCCGTTTAATAAGGGGTAAATAACCCATTTACTATTCAAATAAGGGGTAGATAACCCAATTGGTGTCCAACTCGTTGTCAAATAAGGAGTAGATAAACCAACTCGTATTTTAGTATGCAGTAGATAACCAACTGGTCCCCTACTGGGGAGTAGATAACCCAGCTGGTCGTCAGATATGTAGTATATAACTTAACTGGTACTCTAATAAGGAATATATAACCAACTGTTCCGCTACTAAGCACTACGGAATCCAACTAGTCCCTACTAAGTAATATATAACTCAACTAGTCAATAAGAGTAGATAAACCAACTGGTGTTTTACTAAGTAGTAGATAACCCAAATAATCCTCTTCTGAGGAGTAGATCACCCATTTTGTTGTCAACTAAGGAGTTGATAAACGTATTGGCCGGCAACTAAGGTGTAGATATCCCAATTGGTCGCCAACTCGTCGTCAAATATAGAGTAGATAACCCAACTGCTATTTTACTAAGTAGTAGATAACCTAACTGGTCGTCAACTAAGGAGTAGATAACCATACATATATGTCTTCTAATTATATGCAGATAGCTCAACTTATCCCCTACTAGGAAGTAGATAACAAACTCGTCGATAAATATGTAGTAGATAAACCAACATGTACTTTAGTAAGTAGAAGGTAAAACTAGTGGTAATTTATTAAGAAGTAGATAACCCAATTGCTCATCTAATAAGGAGAAGATAACCCAACTGGTCCCCTACTAGGGAGTATATAAACCATTAGGTTGTCAAGTAAGGAGTCAGCTAAGGAGTAGATAACCCAAAAGTTCATCTATTAAGGAGTAGATGATAATACTGCCATTTTACTAAGTATTAGATAACCCAACTGGTCGTCAATTAAGTAGTAGATAACACAACTGCTCTTCTAATAATGAGTAGATAACCCAATTGGTCCCCTACAAAGACGTAGATAACCCAACTGACCGTCAACTAAATAGTAGACAGCTAAACTCGGCGCTAAATAAGGAGTAAATAAATCAACTGGTATTTTACAAAGTAGTAGATAACCAGCTGGTCTTCAACTAGGGAGTAGAACACCCAGCTGGTCTTCTACTAGGGAGTAGATAACCCAGCTGGTTGCTAACAAAGGAGTAGACAATCCAACGGGTCCTCTGATTGGAAGTAGATAATACAACTGGTCCCCTACTAGGGAATAGACAAACCCAAGTGGTCGTCAACTACGCAGTAGATATCCCAGCTCATCATTAAATAAGGAGTAGACAAATCAAGTGATATTTTACTAAGTAGTAGATAGCACAACTGGACCTCTATTAGGGAGTAGATAACCTAACTGATCGTCAACTAAGGAATAAATAACCCAACGGGTCCTTTAGCGAGACGTAGATAAAATAACTGGTGCACCTACTAGGGAGCAGGTAACTCAACTGGCCCCAACAAAGTAGTAGGTAACCCAACGGGTCCTCTAACCAGATGTATATAATGCAACTGATCCCCCAATAGGGGTTCTTTAGCGAGACGTAGATAAAATAACTGGTGCACCTACTAGGGAGCAGGTAACTCAACTGGCCCCAACAAAGTAGTAGGTAACCCAACGGGTCCTCTAATTAGATGTATATAATGCAACTGATCCCCCAATAGGGAGTAGATAACCTAACTGGTCGTCAACTAAGCAGTAGATAACCCAACTCGTCGTTAAAGAAGGAGAAGACAAATCACGTGGTATTTTATTAGGTAATAGATAACCCAACTGGTCCCCTACAAGGGAGTAGATAACCTGGTAGATAACCGATGATAAATAAGGAGTAAATAAATCAACTTGTGTTTTACAAAGAAGTCAAAAACCCAGCTGAACATCTACTAGGGAGTAGATATCCTAACTGTTCGTCAGCTAAGGAGTTGATAACACAACGGCTCCTCTAACTATATGTAGATAATCAAACTTGTCCCCTAATACTCGTAGGGAGTAGATATCCCAACTGGTCGTCAGCTAAGTAGTCCTGGTCCTCTACTAGTGAGTATATAACCCAACTGATCGTAAACTAAGGAGTAGATAACCCATCGGATCCTCCCATTGTATGTATATAACCCAACTTTGCTCCTACTATGTAGCAGATAACCCAATTGGTCGTTAAATAAAGAGAACATAAACCACCTGGTATTTTACGAAGTACTAGATAACCCAACTGGTCCTCTGCTAGGGAGTAGATAACCTAACTGTTCGTCAGCTAAGGAGTTGATCACCTAACTGTTCGTCTAATTAGATGTACTAGGGTGTAGGTAACTAAACTGGTCCCAAGAAATTAGTAGATAACCCAAATCATCTTTAAATAAGGAGAAGATAACCCAGTATGTATTTTACTCAGTAGTAGATAGCCCAACTGATCCTCTATAAGGGAGTAGATATCCTAACTGGTCGTCAACCTCTAATTAGATCTATATAACCCAACTGGTCCCCTAATAGGGAGTAGATACAAAGTAGTAGATAACCCAACTGCTCCTATACTAGGTAGTAGATAACCTAACTGTTCGTCAGCTAAGGAGTAGATAATCCAACGGGTGCTTCAAATAGATGTACTAGGGAGTAGGTAACTCAACTGGTCCAAACAAAGTAGCAGACAACCCAACTCGTCGTTAAATAAGGAGAAGATAAACCAATAGGTATTTTACAAATTAGTAGATAACCTAGCTGGTCATCTACTAGGGAGTAGATAACCTGACTGGTCGTCAAACAAGGAGTATATAACCCAAAGGATCCTCTAATTATATGTAGATAACCCAACTGGTCCCCTAATAGGTGAGTAGATAACCCAACTGGTCGTCAGCTAAATAGTAGATAGCCCAACTCGTCGTTAAATAAGGAGTAGATCAACCAACTGGTCCTCTACTAGAGAGTATATAACCTAACTGGGTCCTCTAATTAGATGTAAATAAACCAAAGGTCGCCTACTATGGAGTAGATAACCCAACTGGTCGTCAACTAGATAGTAGATAAATCAAGTGGTATTTTACTAAGTAGTAGATAACACAACTGTACCTTTACTAGGGTGTAGAAACCTAACATTTCATCAACTAAGTTGTAGATAACCCAATGACCCAACTAGTGCCAACAAAGTAGTAGATAGCACAACTCGTCGTTAAATAAGGAGCAGGTAAACCAAATGGCATTTTACTAAGTAGTAGATAACCCAACTGCTCCTCTACTAGGGAGTAGATAACCTAACTGTTCGTCAACTAAGGAGTAGATAACCCAATGGGTCCTAAAATTAGATGTAGATAATCTAACTGGATCCTTCTAAGTAGTAGATAACCCAACTGGTCGGCAGCTAAGTAGTAGTTAACCAAACTCGTCATTAAAGCAAATGGACATTTACCAAGTAGTAGACACCCAACTGGCCCTCTACTGGGGAGTAGATAACCTAAGATGTCATTGACTAAGGAGTATATAACCCAAAGGGTCCTGTAATTAGATTTAGATAACCCAACAAGCCCCTACTAGGGAGTAGATAACCTAACTGCTCTTCAACTAAAGAGTAGATAACCCAACTGATCCTCAACTAAGGAGTGGATAGTACAACTGAACGTCTACTCAGGAGTATATTTCGATCATGCAGTCATATAATGACATACCGCAATATTGTTTGGGGCATTTAAACCTAATTAAGGTACCCGTATACCAATCCCTATGTGACCAGTGGTGTCAATTGAATCAGTACTGGGGTAAATAGATTCAGGTAAATTGGCATTTAATCGTAGGGATATTATGGGTAATTAAAAAAACAACTAAGAACATTTCAATGGGGAAAACCGATTAGGATATACCCTCACTGTGTGAGTAGTGCAATATGGTACTTTGGGTAGAAGTCAGAACGTTGAAAACAATTGTTCATTATTTGTCAGTCAATAGTCTTTTTGACAAGGATCATTTAGTTTCACTCGCCCATGTTTACGATTGGATTTCGAAGTGACACAAAATAACTAAGCTCCAAATTTGTCCATCAAAAATCAAGTAAAAAATCAATTCCGTGATTAACATGCCCTACCAAAATTGTGGAAATAAAATTGCCAACTGATTTTGATGAAACAAAAGCATTACAAATATGTGACTCTATCTGAAGTACTTTATTAACAGGATATTTTGTTCACGTTTTGTTACGCTTTTTCACTACACTTTTCGGATTTCAACATGTTGTCTGAATAGTTTATAAGTTACATTTAGTATTTCGTTTGTAGGGAGGTTTAGTTTATATTAACAAAAAACGAATGTGCGGAAAAAACAGCAGGAAAATAACACAAAAAACGACAAAAAAACCTTTATCAAATAATTCGCCTGCTGGAACAGGAAACAAACTTTTACCTTGAATTCTTTGCCTAGGAAAACTACCACCGCCGCCAAAAAAAACCAAAACTGGCGGTGTAGTTTTGTGTGGAGTGGAGGGAGAGCTGCGGTAGGCCGAAGCCTATATCACATTCTTTTTGCCAAAACTTCATCGAAAAGTACCAAAAAGAAAAAAACACAAATAAAAATAACCCACAACCTGGTCCTTGAGCTGGAGGCAATTTTAGTGTTTTCGTTCGTTCCTGCATTCGTTTGTTTGTCGTTTTGTTTTGTTTTTTGTCTATCACAAGTAGGCGCCAATTTCCGTTTCCGTTTAATCGCAGTTTGTCATCACATGTTCCGGCGACGTGACTTGCATGTCGTCTCTATTTGTGAGTGTGGATGTGTCCATATTTTGGTAATAGTTTTTGGAAATTTTGTTACGTTTTTCTGTCAAATTTTTTGCTAGTTTGGTTTTTGTTGTTTGGCCTGTTGTTTGCTGTGATTTCCAATTGTAGGGTTTTCGATTTTTTTTGTGGTTTAAAAAATTCCTCCCAAAACAAAAAATTAAAATTGGCTCATGTAAATCTTTGTAGATTAAAATGACATCTGAATAGTTGTGGTTTTTTATATTATATGAAAACTGAATTTATATATTTTGAAGCATCAAAAAATTTCAGCCAGGTCGTCTGTAGCTCTTTTCAATTGTTTTTGTGTAGCCGTCTGCCACTTAACTATGTATAAACCCATCTATCTGTCCGTCCTTCCGTCCCTAAAATTAAACTCGGGACCATTTGTAACAAATTCTTACTTTTTTCCTGTTTATTCTTCCGTTTGTAGGGATAACCAACCGCTCTTTAATTTCAAGATGAAAGATAAATTTATAACCATGCTCGCCGGTCTGCTGGACCATTACTACTTCAGTCTGGTCAGTGGCTTCAATTTCACTATTGCATTTTAAATGATAAATGTCAGTCTATTTATCATTTAAATTTCATAAAAATAAAAGCGTTTCAGTTCAAATACAAATTTTGATTACTCGGACACTAGAGCGTATAATTAATAATAATTTTGTTCTTAACGCAATGCACTGGAGCCATGGGTCGTATAATTAATTTTAAATTGGTTAAATAATTCGTCTTTCATGTTTGTCCATAAAAAATTCTAATATTTTCATATCTATACGTTGTCTATCTGTCAAATGGTTTCCATATTTATGCATACAAAAATCTGCACTTATCTGCAAGTCCACATATATCTCTGTATTTTATGAGTCCGCACGAAAAAATCTTTTGTTTCCTTATCTATCCGTTTTCTATCTGACCAATAGTTATCATATTATTCCATATCCAAAATTCCTCCTGTTACCATATCTTAGCATAATTTTACTTCTCTCTCACTAACGCTCTGCATGACTCATAGCATTTTTAATCCTCATAATAATTCCACAAAATTTCAACATATGAGTCGACTAAATATACATTACAAAAACTTTGTCCTTAGACAAAGTGAGAAAGTAGTGAGTAGTAGTCGCAGTAGTAGGTAGTCAGTAGACAGGACGAGTCTGCAGAAAAAAAAATTACCCTCATCATATTTAATAAGATTTTACAACAAACCGGCAAACTAAATTAATTTTATTTTCCACCGTAATAATAAGTGTTTCAGTTTTTCCTCTTTTGTTTAATTATGAATTGTTAATGGCAAAGTAAGGAAAAGTAGCAACTTTCATATGTCAGAGGAAGGATGGAAGAAAGGAAGGAGGGACACTGAACTTTCAGTAATTTTATTAACTTTTTGTTTCTGTGTGGAGGATAGGTCAGAGAACAAATTGTTTTCTTTTTTCGCATTAAAAATAGGAGCAAATATAGACAATTACAAGAATAAATCAGTAATATTAAAAGCGAAGGTAGGGTGTCCTAGAAAACATTCGAGGTTGTGTAGTTGTTAAGCTACCTTAAATGGGAATAATATTGCGTATGAGCAACATGTACGATTATAAACCGTGACTCAATCTGGGCTTCCACATTATATTATTAAGAAAAACTTAGTTCTTAAAAAAAATTGCAAAAATTTTACATATTGACTTCGTGACTTATTTCATAGCGTGATCCATTTCGAGGTCCCCTACTTTTTACAGAAAAAAACAGAGAAAATTCAAATTGAATGAGAAATGTTTATTATCATTTGAAAGAACATTCTTTGGCATTTATTTTTTGAAGATTATGTCTGTCAAATGCTGGCCGCGGCTACGTCTCAGATGGTCCATCCGTTGAGTCAAATTTACGATGACTCGTTCGAGCATTTCGACTGGTAACTAACGAATGAGACGCGTGATGTTTTGCTCCATGGCCTGAATCGAAGCGGGTTTGTCCGCATAAACTTTAGACTTTACATATCCCCACAGGAAAAAGTCTAACGGTGTGATATCACACGATCGTGGTGGCCAATCGACCGGCCAAAAACGTGAAATTATCTGCTCACCGTTGAAACCAAATGTCGCCAAGATCACGAGCTTCAATTTCAGGCATCAAATGGTCGGTTATCATTGCACGATAACGGTCGCCATTGACGGTTACGTTCTCACCGGCATAATTTTTGACGAAAAATAGACCGATGATTCCGGTAAGTCGGATCGGGAATCGGTCAATGGCAAAAAGATAGCTCTTAACGAGAGATAAAATATTGCTCATGGGTGTCAAGGTCGTGGGTCGACTGGAAAGTTTTTTTTGGATTTAAAAAAAATGGACAACGCAATTGGCGAACGATTATTTTGATAAGAAAACTGAATAATTTTTAAACGTTGTTCAGGCGTATATCTATCCATGATGAAATGCCAAACAATACTTAACAAAAATAACATGACAGCATGACGCGACTCACACGTGATCTGTCAAAAAAAAGGCTATTATGTATATGTATAAGTTGGCGGTCAGTTGGGTTATCTGCTTCTTAGTGGACGGTTAGTTGTGATAACAGCTTCCAACGTCCAGTTGGATTATCATCTTCTTAGTAGAGGACCAGTTGAGTTATCTATTCCTTAGAAGGTCAGTTGGTTTATCTACGCCTTAGAAGACGACCAGTTGGATAATCTACTCCTTAGTAGGTGGTCAGTTGGGTTACCAACTCCTTAGTAGGAGACCATAGTTAGTTACTCTTTAGAATACGACCAGTTCGGTCATCTACTCCTTAGCAGACGATCTGTTGGGTTATATATTCTTTAGTAGATGGTCACTTGGGTTATCTACTCCCTAGTAGACTACCAATTGGGTAAACTTTTCCCAAATAGAGGGTCAGTTGGGTTATCTACTCCTTAGTAGAGGACCAGTTGAGTTATATATTCCTTAGTAGGAGGTCAGTCGGTTTATCTACGCCTCAGAAGACGACCAGTGGGATTATCTACTCCTTAGTAGGTGGTCAGTTGGATTATCTACTCCCTAGTAGACGACCAATTGGGTTATCATCTCCATAGTATAGGACCAGTTGGGTTATCTATTCCTTAGTAGGTGGTCAGTTGGGATATCTACTCCCTAGTAGACCACCAATTGGGTTATCTTCTCCCGAGTAGAGGGTCAGTTGGGTTATCTACTCCTTAGTAGACGACCAGTTGGGTTATCTTATCCACAGTAGACTGTCAATTGGGCTATCTAATCCTTAGTAGACGATTAGTTGGGTTATCTACTCCTTAGTAGCGGACCAGTTGGGTTATGTACACCCTAGTAGGGGGCCAACTCCTAAGTAGGGGGCTAATTGGGTTATCAACTCCTTAGTAGGGGACCTTAGTGAGATACTCCTTAGTATACGACCAGTTGGGTTATATGCTTAGTAGGTGGTCATTTGGGCTATCTACTCCTTAGTAGGCGGTCCGTTGGATTATCTACTCCTTATTAGATGTATTATTTACTGTATTATTTACTCCTTATTGGGTGGTCAGCTCAGTTAGCTACACCTTAGTTGGAAACATGTTTAGTTATCTACAGCTTAGTAGAGGAGTAGTTGGGTTATCTACTCCTTAGTACAGGACTAGTTGGGACTAATTTTCGAAATTAAACCATTACCTTAAGCTGTGTCGGTTATTAAAGAGTCAGGTACTCTAGGTATTCTGTGAGCCAAGTACTTGGATATATCACAAGGTTGCAATTCACCACCTTTAATGAGAAAGCCATGTTAAAGTTATCGGTTGTTTTCAAATAAAAACGACGAGCTGTAAAGCGAACCTGTTCTCAGTGGACATATCAGGCATTTGCTTTTGTACCGATTCAATTTCCCGTTGGGAAGTTATATCGTTTGTTTGTGTTGTTCAATCAAGTACACTTATTTAAGAAGTTATGGCCGTCTAAAGTTTCGGAATACAATTTAAAATTTTTGAACAAAAAACCTATTTATATTCACAGTTTTGGAAAGGATTTGCCAATATTTCACCAAAAAGTGATCTAGAAAAAAAAAATCTGGTGATGAAAAGTGATCTGTTTAAGAAGTTTTGCCATTTAGAAGCTTGGAAATAAATTGGCAAACAACTTCACATACATCACCAAAAAAAGTGATCTAAAAAGATCCCAAGTATTAGTCCTTTTCCGTTTAATGTTATGGAATGGGGTTTCAAACACTTCACCAAAAAAAAGTGATCTAAAAGTTTCGTTATTTTTTCTTTGCGACTCCTATTGAAATTCAGAATTTTTCATTTAATTTTTAGAATTTGTCAATTGAAAATCTGAATTTCCATTTGAATTCAGAACTCTTCAATTGAAGTTTATTTCAATTAAAACCAAAAAAAGGATCCCAAATTTTTGTCATATTTACTCTAGGACTATTATTTAATCAGCTATGACCGTTGAAAGTTTCTGGAATGAAATTCCACTTTTTTAAACCAAAAACGGCTACAAATTTTTAAACCTCTCTAGTCAACAGTTAATTAGCTCTTGTATTATTAACACCTTTCTACAATCGGTCCTACTGTACATCTGCAACTTTTCATGTCACTTTTATAATTCTTAAAATATTCATCTTTTTAATAAGTTTTCTTAATCACTTGCCAACTTGCATAATTACTCGTATTTGCAAATCTTTCGAAGACAATATGTAACACTATCTTATGATAATATTAAACTAAATCCTTTTACCCTGGTCTGCACATATTTATAAAGTTGGCCAAAAAAATATTGTTTGAAATTGATAACGTTTCCAAATATGCCATGAATACTTAGCTGCAGTAGTCCCCCTTCCCTCCCCGGCTCAAACTTGTGGTATCTTGTCGTCGAGGGGTCGGGGAGGTAGGAACATTGTTATATTTTTGCCCATTGTGTGATGCTGCATAATAATATTGCGAGTAATATGCACTTGAAGATGCATAGCTGAAAATAGATAAGTAGTTGAAATAAGGTAAGAGGGCAGTGTGATAAGAAAGGTAAATAAATTCTAATTTACTTTTGATTGATAGAGATTTTTCTTTGTAAAACTTTCCTTTCAGAAAGAAAAATATAATTCAGTTTCCTGAAAATCACGTTCTCCATACAAGTGCAGAATCCCATTTTTAATTTATTTTAATAATTTGTGATAACTAAAAAAACAACGATTTTTGTGGTACACTTTAAAAATCTTTAACATTACTCATTTGAAATAAAATCCAAATCCTGTGAAAGCTTATTTCCCCAAGATATACCGATTTACACTCTAAATTAAATTCGAAACGATTTACTAACAAAAACGATAATTTAAGATTTTTATGAAACCAGCAGAAAAATCTAACAGAATTTTGCTATTCTACTTTATTTCTTTATGTTAGGGCTTTAATGCGCTTAAATTGTTGGAAAAAAATATACAATTAAATGATATTTTACTAACGATATGTTGAAAAATTATCTCCATTTAACCACACACCTACCTCGTTTCCCTGTCACACACATGCTCCCTTCACCCAATTTAAGTTTTACAGTTTGATCTCCCCCACTGTTCCTTTCATTTCAACGTAGTGCTGCAGACTACTACAAAGAAGTAGAAGAAGCAAATTCCTCTGCCTTTCAGTCACAATCCTTCCAGCAACTAACACCACAAGTCGTCTTCATCCTTTTCCTATAACAGTTTGTAGTATTCGTGTTTGTTGTGAATTTCACCGCAGCTCAAGTTGTTCTTCAGCAGAAGAAGAACTTACGCCGCTCTGTCCTGCTGTGGTACGGTCTGGTAAGTTTTGAAAATAAGTTTTCGTCTTCTATGGCGCTGCTTCTCGGAATTGTGGTAAAGAGCAAATTGGATGTAAACTCAAAGGTTTCCGCATAATTGTGAAGATAATTTAAGCGGTTGAGTACATTTACAAAAAGGACTATGGGAAAATGATAACTGCAGATATGTGAATGTGTTTGAGTCGAGTCGAGTCTAGTCTAGTTGTAGATGGCTACATTCCCACGAATTCAGACAATTAAAGCTTCTAACTTGTGAAAGGATATGATTGGCAAAAGGGTGTGGAAAGAATTTTTGAAAGGGAATGAAAAGAAAGGAAGGACAACTTTTCCTTAAGAAAAGGTTATCTCTGACAACTTTTCCTGAACACTTTTCCTTAAGGAAAGCTTGTCTCTACCAACTTTTCCTTAAGAAATGGTTGGCTCTGACAACTTTTCCGTAAGAAAAGGTTGTCTCTGACAACTTGTCCGTAAGTAAAGGTTGTCTCAGCTACTAAAGATTATAGACTAAAGACTAAAGACTAAAGACTAAAGACTAAAGACTAAAGACTAAAGACTAAAGACTAAAGACTAAAGACTAAAGACTAAAGACTAAAGACTAAAGACTAAAGACTAAAGACTAAAGACTAAAGACTAAAGACTAAAGACTAAAGACTAAAGACTAAAGACTAAAGACTAAAGACTAAAGACTAAAGACTAAAGACTAAAGACTAAAGACTAAAGACTAAAGACTAAAGACTAAAGACTAAAGACTAAAGACTAAAGACTAAAGACTAAAGACTAAAGACTAAAGACTAAAGACTAAAGAGTAAAGACGAAAGACTAAAGACTAAAGACTAAAGACTAAAGACTAAAGACTAAAGACTAAAGACTAAAGACTAAAGACTAAAGACTAAAGACTAAAGACTAAAGACTAAAGACTAAAGACTAAAGACTAAAGACTAAAGACTAAAGACTAAAGACTAAAGACTAAAGACTAAAGACTAAAGACTAAAGACTAAAGACTAAAGACTAAAGACTAGAAGACTATCCCATCCTATCCCATCCTATCCTATCCTATCCTATCCTATCCTATCCTATCCTATCCTATCCTATCCTATCCTATCCTATCCTATCCTATCCATCCTATCCTATCTATCCTATCCTATCCTATCCTATCCTATCCTATCCTATCCTATCCTATCCTATCCTATCCTATCCTATCCTATCCTATCCTATCCTATCCTATCCTATCCTATCCTATCCTATCCTATCCTATCCTATCCTATCCTATCCTATCCTATCCTATCCTATCCTATCCTATCCTATCCTATCCTATCCTATCCTATCCTATCCTATCCTATCCTATCCTATCCTATCCTATCCTATCCTATCCTATCCTATCCTATCCTATCCTATCCTATCCTATCCTATCCTATCCTATCCTATCCTATCCTATCCTATCCTATCCTATCCTATCCTATCCTATCCTATCCTATCCTATCCTATCCTATCCTATCCTATCCTATCCTATCCTATCCTATCCTATCCTATCCTATCCTATCCTATCCTATCCTATCCTATCCTATCCTATCCTATCCTATCCTATCCTATCCTATCCTATCCTATCCTATCCTATCCTATCCTATCCTATCCTATCCTATCCTATCCTATCCTATCCTATCCTATCCTATCCTATCCTATCCTATCCTATCCTATCCTATCCTATCCTATCCTATCCTATCCTATCCTATCCTATCCTATCCTATCCTATCCTATCCTATCCTATCCTATCCTATCCTATCCTATCCTATCCTATCCTATCCTATCCTATCCTATCCTATCCTATCCTATCCTATCCTATCCTATCCTATCCTATCCTATCCTATCCTATCCTATCCTATCCTATCCTATCCTATCCTATCCTATCCTATCCTATCCTATCCTATCCTATCCTATCCTATCCTATCCTATCCTATCCTATCCTATCCTATCCTATCCTATCCTATCCTATCCTATCCTATCCTATCCTATCCTATCCTATCCTATCCTATCCTATCCTATCCTATCCTATCCTATCCTATCCTATCCTATCCTATCCTATCCTATCCTATCCTATCCTATCCTATCCTATCCTATCCTATCCTATCCTATCCTATCCTATCCTACCTATCCTATCCTATCCTATCCTATCCTATCCTATCCTATCCTATCCTATCCTATCCTATCCTATCCTATCCTATCCTATCCTATCCTATCCTATCCTATCCTATCCTATCCTATCCTATCCTATCCTATCCTATCCTATCCTATCCTATCCTATCCTATCCTATCCTATCCTATCCTATCCTATCCTATCCTATCCTATCCTATCCTATCCTATCCTATCCTATCCTATCCTATCCTATCCTATCCTATCCTATCCTATCCTATCCTATCCTATCCTATCCTATCCTATCCTATCCTATCCTATCCTATCCTATCCTATCCTATCCTATCCTATCCTATCCTATCCTATCCTATCCTATCCTATCCTATCCTATCCTATCCTATCCTATCCTATCCTATCCTATCCTATTCTAGCTAAGAGAACGATAAAGAAGTGGTAGAACGTTTGTACGTATGTGTAAGTGTAAGTAATGTAAGTGTAAAATAGATGGGCGCACAGTAACGAATGTAAAGAAGGATCAGCGGACAGAAGGAAGGACGGTAGAGTAGATTAAAGACAAAAGTATAGACGGCTAAAATAATGGAAAGAAACATGGATGTATAGGTGGAAGGGCGGATAGATGGACGCATTGCAGAAATTTGGTTAAAAAAATGAACGGACAGAAAGAGAATGAGCGATTGAACGCAAGTACGGAATGACAGAGATACTGATGAAAATTCGAACAATTTTAAAATATTCTCCTTAAAACCAATCACTCCTTCCCAACAACACCCCTTTCACGCAACCCTGGAATGACAGTAAAAAGAAAAATGTAACAGAGCAGCCACAACATTCCGCCATTATCAACAAGATGTTGCCATCTCAAGAATGTGTATATTCCACTAAAGAAACATCGAATGAAGTGTAAAGAAAAATCTGAATATTTTCACTTGGGCTGGGGGATAAATTCAAAAGATAGTGATTTTTTCCCAAACTCCACCAATGCATCAACAACAACGGTCATGGCCCCTCCTCCAACCGCTGTAAGTGATACCGAAAAGAAGAATCAGCAAAAATTTACCATATTCAAGTATTTATGACTGTGGCAGGATGCTAGGCTGCCGCCACTAATGCGGCAGCTCCTGTGCAGCTTCTGTAGTGGCGGTTGTTAACTATCAAAACATGTAAAAGTACTTTGTGTGGCTCCTCTTTTTTTGCTATAAAATCAATTTGAAGGTGAGGGCTTATTAAGCTCATTATGGTTTTACTCAATGCAGTTGTTTTTATTTATATGAAATTTTGACTAGCTTATAAACTTGTAGTGCCAACTATTTGGTAGTGGGGCATATGTAAACAAGAAAAAATCTTCTTACATTATTTTGATTTAATTAACGAAAACTTTTGTGGTAACTACAACAATTTCAAAGAAATGGAATTTAATGGTATTTACAATTTAATTTGTATTATGTTTTATATATGTATACTATTTACTATATACATATAGCGGGTTTGGGCTACGCTGCGTATGAGTAATTATAATAGGTTGTATGCATATTTCTATAACGTATACGCCTAACTATCAAAGGGCGTTTCAAGTTTTCTTTTCACATAAGAGTAGTTGATATTTTCGCAACAAAAAAGAATACATCACTAACAAAATTAAATTTATAATCTAGGTTCCTTCCGAAAGAACCAGTTGGAATTTTAATAATAATGAAAATTATTATCTACACATAAAAGTTAATTTAATCAAATAATTTAGCCAAGAAAATGCACATAATAAATATAAATATTTTCTTCTGAAAAGCAAGACTTAATTTTTTTTCAAAAAAATTTCCTTGAATCAACTTTTCCGTTGATACACGTGTGCCATTTCTGTTAATCTTCCTTAATAAGCTTTATTGTAAAATCCCCCCTTCCTCTGTCTCACCTCATCTTCCTAATTAGATACTAGGTCCCCTTTGTATAAATACACAAGGCTAAAAAGTCGAGTCCTTCCCCACCCATCCACAAATATGCCATCAAGATTCATAATTTATTTTTAATTTCCGTAAAAACCTCAGAAAAATGTTTTCCATACAAAATCGTTGGCATTATTTAAATATTTCAATTGCACTCTGTGGGCTGTTGTTGTTGGGGTATTGTGCGCCGGTGTTTCTTTTTTTCCTTCAGAATTATTACAACTTTTTTATAGCCGTAACACAGAGCGCCTGCTATTCGTGCTCGTCTTTGTTACATCGCTTATTATATGCGTGTATGCATTATGGATCCCGGTAGGTCCTGCTGCCAATGCTGGTCCTGTTGCTGAGGATGTGGCTTGTGCCGCAGCTTTTATTGTCATTTGGATCTTTATATGACGGTGGCAACATTACCACCGACATTGACATTGTCTTTACATGAAATTCCATTTATTCTGCCGCTGAGTGGGAGAATGTCAGGGAAACTGACTGGGTGAGGCTGAACCAGAGTTTGTGGCTGTGTGCAGGGCGGTCATTGTTTATTTTTCTCTGGTCAATCCCTCTTACCCAAAACCCCAGAATGCCGTGTGCAATTGTTTCACAGATCCTGGCTGTGTTACCGCATACATGACAACCATATGCTGAGCTTGTGTGCCCCAGTGGTGAAGGGGACCCCGGACGATCTCGATACCAAATACCGCTACCGTTGCTGATGTTAGTTTGGTGGGCTTCGTGCGGAGTCCCTTCTGTATCTGAAAGCCTTGTATGCAAGGCAATGTCTATTGTTATTCTTACAAAATATATATACAACAAAAAGGCAACAAGAACGACAGGAGCGATGCTACCATCGCAAACATCCTCACCACCAACCGATATTTGAGTGCAAAAGCTTTCTCTTGTTTGGTTATAATAATTGTAATTGTTGTTCACAGGTCAGTGAAATATGACAATAGGAGCAGGAATAGGAATAGGAATTGGAATTGGAATAGGAATTGGAATTGGAATAGGAATAGGAATAGGAATAGGAATAGGAATCGGAATAGGAATAGGAATAGGAATAGGAATAGGAATAGGAATAGGAACAGGAATAGGAATAGGAATAGGAATAGGAATAGGAATAGGAATAGGAATAGGAATAGGAACAGGAATAGGAATAGGAATAGGAATAGGAATAGGAATAGGAATAGGAATAGGAATAGGAATAGGAATAGGAATAGGAATAGGAATTGGAATTGGAATAGGAATAGGAATAGGAATTGGAATAGGAATAGGAATAGGAATAGGAATAGGAATAGGAATTGGAATTGGAATTGGAATTGGAATAGGAATAGGAATAGAAATAGGAATAGGAATAGGAATAGGAATAGGAATAGGAATAGGAATAGGCATAGGAATAGGAACAGGAATAGGAACAGGAATAGGAATAGGAATAGGAATAGGAATAGGAATAGGAATAGGAATTGGAATTGGAATAGGAATAGGAATAGGAATAGAAATCGAAATAGGAATAGGAATAGAAATAGAAATAGAAATAGAAATAGAAATAGAAATAGAAATAGAAATAGAAATAGAAATAGAAATAGAAATAGAAATAGAAATAGAAATAGAAATAGAAATAGAAATAGGAATAGGAATAGGCATAGGAATAGGAACAGGAATAGGAACAGGAATAGGAATAGGAATAGGAATAGGAATAGGAATAGGAATAGGAATAGGAATAGGAATAGGAATAGGAATAGGAATAGGAATAGGAGTAGGAATAGGAATAGGAATAGGAATAGGAATAGGAATAGGAATAGGAATAGGAATTGGAATTGGAATAGGAATAGAAATAGGAATAGGAATAGGAACAGGAATAGGAATAGGCATATGAATAGGAACAGGAACAGGAGCAGGAATAGGAATAGGAATAGGAATAGGAATAGGAATAGGAATAGGAATAGGAGTAGGAATAGGAATAGGAATAGGAATAGGAATAGGAATAGGAATAGGAATAGGAATAGGAATAGGAATAGGAATAGGAATGGGAATGGGAATAGGAATAGGAATAGGAATAGGAATAAGAATAGGAATAGGAATAGGAATAGGAATAGGAATAGGAATAGGAATAGGAATAGGAATAGGAATAGGAATAGGAATAGGAATAGGAATGGGAATAGGAATAGGAATAGGAATAGGAATAGGAATAGGAGTAGGAATAGGAATAGGAATAGGAATAGGAATAGGAATAGGAATAGGAATAGGAATAGGAATAGGAATAGGAATAGGAATAGGAATGGGAATAGGAATGGGAATGGGAATAGGAATAGGAATAGGAATAGGAATAGGAATAGGAATAGGAATAGGAATAGGAATAGGAATAGGAATAGGAATAGGAATTGGAATAGGAATAAGAATAAGAATAGGAATAGGAATAGGAATGTATGATTTCTTATCTCCGTCTTTATACTCGTATTTTTAAAGTTATCGAGCCGTCTCTGTTCACCAGCCTAGCGCTGTACAGTCACATATGGTTGTAATGTCGGCTTCGACAGACAACAGTGGCACCTCCAACTGGCAAACAATGAACAGTGCAATCATGCCACATATTCTCTTCTTGCCACATGCGTAACCACATTACACGCAACAAAATGTACTCCTCTGGTTTTTTTCTTGCCAACTTTTTTTCCAGTTTTGTTATAACAAGGATGATATCCTGCAACATTCTCACGGCAATGACACAAGCACGACACCACAATGAAGCACAGTGGCAGGAATTTCGAAGAAGAAAATATTATAAGATATTGAAAAAAAATTGTCAATTTTTAATAATAAGGATAATTCCAATGAAATTTTAGAAGTATAGTCGGGCTTCTGTTCCAAATGTCAACCTTTCATAAGAAACATTGGTGTAGCAACAGCACCTCAAAGTAGGCCTCCTGGAGGCTTATACGAAGTCCAAATGCATGTAATCTCAATTTGAATGAAACCATTTTTTTTCGTAATTCCCCCCACTGTGAAGCGACTGGTATTGCCGCTGCTGTTGCTGCCGCATGCTGTTGCGGCCATTGCCGTTGCTGTTAGCAATACATGTGGCAAATGGTGTTTTGTTGGTGGTAATTGTGTGTGTGTGCGCCGAGCGTGTGGCATCAACAGCATCAGCAACGGCAACAAAAGAACAAATAATTACCACAAAACATTTTGTGGTTTACAACAAAAGTATTGTCTGATAAATTAACACCAACATTAACATCAGGAGAGCAAAAAAAAGAAAATTAAAATGAAAATGAGTGTCATTGAAACATATGCGTTAGATTTTCGTAAACAATGGCTAAAAAGGATTTTGAGGTTTTTGTTTTGTTCAAATTTTAGCGGAAGTTATAAAAGCTCAACATTTCCGTCAATAAAGGAAGTAATGATACACGCACCTGTAATTAGGATTTGTAAAGGAATGACACTTTTTTATTAGAGAACAGCAAATGGTGAAGGGAATTTTGGAAGCGGAACTCAGTCATTAAAAAAGAGGTGACATTTTTGGGCAAAAATATTCCTTTCTTCAGTAGAGAAATATTGTTGGTGGTTTATGAAGCATTTTTTGGCATTCTTACTTTAAGGGTGTAAAATGGCTTAAATGAAACTGCCACTTTTGTTTCTTATTTGAATTTTCCTGCAATTTACTTCTGTCTTTATTAAATTTCCTTTTTTCTCTCCAGAGTTTTTAAATTTCTCTTAATTATTTTTGACAATGAAAAACTGAACTAAATTAAATTTTCATGTTCAATTACTTCCCCCTTTTCTTTTGAAAGAAAGTACAATTCTTCTTCCTCATTCCCCAAAAGAAAGGAAAATCTAAATAGAATAAAAAAGCACTAAAGAAAGACAGAACATCAGTCGTCATCATACCCCATGGGAATTTAATTTCTACTCCCTTCAAAAAAAAAAGACACGCCAACGCACACAGATCCAATTGCAGTTTTCCTTTCAATTTCATTATTGCGTACAAAACTTGGCTGGTAAATGCAAAAACCAGATGGATGTGCAGCTTTATTCCCCCTCCCGAAATAACTCTATTACAACGCTTACGTTTTTCGCTGTAAACCCCTTCAGACCCGTTTCTCCTCTGCTCTAGGGAGGATAGGAGTGTTGCACACACACACACACACTGCTGCAACACTCAATTTGGGTCAAAATGTTGCTCTGTGTAATTTGATTACACTTTGTATTTGATTCCAGTTTATATGTCGCTTGGTTGCATTTAAAGCGCATCATTTTCGTATTCGGTGCCAGAGTTACCTGCCACTGCATTCTGGGCATAAATGACACGCCCTCCCACCCTTGCAACGCCCCATTCCAACACCCCACACACCCAAAGTCCTCAATTTTTCCTTTACGCTTCACGGATCTGATGTCTGTTGCTGGTGCACATTTTTTTCCACTCGATATTGTTGCTTCGGGGCGAGGGAGAAGGGGGAAGGGGAGGAGATGGATCTGGCATTTTGCTGTTGCCTCAGGACTTTGTGTAGTGTAGCGCGGCTTACTACGGTGCCGTGTTCACGCTTCACTTCATTTATCATCTGATGTTACAAACCAAATTTAGCTAGAATTACAGTAGTAGTAAATTAAACGAATTGGAGATACCCTTCAAACCACATGAGATGTTAAGGAAGTATGTTAAAATATTCACATCCTCGCAATTCAGATTAAATGGGGCAAGTACAATATGGCGCCCAACGGGGAGACACCCAATGTTGAAAATTTTTTAGATCTTAAAAAGGATCACAGCATCAATGGACCTTTTTATAGAAAAAGTATTACTGAAGTAATAGGTAGTCAATCCTTGAGAAAAATATCACTGAATTAATGACTCTTTATTATGAAAAGTATCAGTGGCCCCTTTTTTATAGTAAAAGTGTCAACGAATCTTTGGCTCCTTTTTAAGAAAAAGTTATTATTAAACCAATTACATTTTTTAAGAAAAAGTATCACTGTAACAATGGCTCTTCTTTATATAAAAGTTAATTCATTAAACCAATTAATTTTTTTTAAGAAAAAGTATCATTGTAACAATGTTTATTATGGAAATTATTTATATAAAAAGTACAATTTTATAAAAAAAAGGTATCATAGAATCATTAGATATTTTTAATCGAAAAAGTGTCACTGCCAGAAAAAGTATCGCAGACTCAATGGCCTTTTGTAGAGATAAAGTATCACTGAATCAGTGGCTCCTTTTTATAAGAAAAGCATCACAGAATGCATGGTTTTCTTTGTATAAAAATATCACTACATCAGTCACACTTTTTATAGCAAAAGAATCGGCGGACCTTTTCTTTGGAAAAATTATCTCCGAATCAGATGAATCTTTTATAGAAAAAGTTTAACTAAAACAGCGGCCCTATTTATAGAAAAAGTATCACCGATCAGTAGCCATATTTTTTAGAGAAATTATCACTAAATCAGAAGTAATTTTTCTAGAAAGCTTATCACTGTTTCAGGGGACCCCTTCAGTAGACAAAGAATCACTAAATCAGTTGCCCTCTTTTGGGAAAAATATCACTGAATCAATGACACTTTTAATGGAAAGTATCACTGCATCAGTGGTCTTTTTTATAAGAAAATTGTTATGGAATCAGTGGCTCATCTTATAGAAAAAGTATCATTGAATCAGTCGCATTTTTTTACAGAAAAAGAGCACATGAACGTTGGCACTTCTTTATAGAAGAAGTAAATTTTTATAGAAAAAGAATCATAGAATCAGTTGAACATTTTATAGAAAAAGTGTCACTGAATAAATAGCCCTTTTGTAGAAAATATTTAACTGAAGCATAGGCACATTTTGTAGGAAATATATCACAGAATCTATCGTTCTTTGAATAAAAAAATATTACTAAATCTGTGTCATTTTTTATAGCAAAATTATCACTGAATCAGTGTATCTTTTTCCAAAGAAACAGGAAAAGAATAGCGGAATAAATAACCTTTTTTAGAGACGAAGTATCACTGAATCAGTGGCTCTTTTTGTAGGAAAATTATCACAGAATTAATGGTTAATTAATTAGTGGAACTTTTTTGCAAAAATTAGCACCGAATCAGACAAACCTTTTATAGAAAAAGTGTCACTGTAACAGTGGCAAGTTTTATAGAAAAATATCACTGAATCTGAAGTCATATTTCATAGAGCACTTGTCACTATATCAGTAGTCATCATTCTAGAAAACTTATCACTGTCTCAGGGGTCCCTTTTAATAGAAAAATAATCATTAAATCACTAGCCCTTTTTCTTGGGAAAAATATCACTGAATCAAACGCACGTATTTATGGAAATTATCACTGCATTTTTATAAAGAAAAGTGTCAGGGAATCAGTGGCTGTTTTTTATAGAAAAAGAATCACCGTAACAATGGCCATTCTTTACTGAATAAATGCGTTTTTATAGTAAAACGTCATAGAATCAGTGAAACTTTGTATAGAAAAAATGCCATCGAATAAATGTCCCTTTTTTAAAAAATTTTTCTCTGAAGCAAAACCCTTTTTGTAGGAAATGTATCACAAAATCAATAGTTCTGTGTATACAAAATATCAGTCAACTGATACTTTGTATAAAAATATCACTGAAACAGTGAACCTGTTCTAGAAAAATTATCACCGAATCATACGAACCTTTTATAGAAAAAGTATCACTGAATCTGTAGTCAAATTTTATAAGGAAATTATCACTAAATCAGTAGTCATCTTTTCTAGAAAACATATCACTGTTTCAAGCGCCCCTTTAATAACATCACAAAATCCGTAGACATTTTTTGGGAAAAATATCACTGAATAACTGACACTTTGTTAAGAAAAGTATCAGTGAATCGGTGGATTTTTTTATAAGAAAAGTGTTACCGAAACCACTGATAAAGTGGCAATCTATGAAAAGAGCCACTTAATCAGTGGGACAGAAAAAGTGTCTCTGAATCAATGACTCATTTTTAAAAAATTATTCTCTGAAATAATGGCCCTTTTTGTTGCAAAAGTATCACTGAATCAATGACTCGTTTTGTTTTTGAAGAAAAAAGAGTCTCTGAATTAGTGGATCTTTTTATAGAAAGATATATATTTTCTACAAAAAGGCTATTTATTCAGTGACACTTTTTCTATCCACTGGTATTTTTTCTGAAACAGTGGCTCTTTTTATAGAAAAGGTGTCTCTGACTCAGTGGCTCTTTTTATAGAAGAAGAGTCTCTAAATCAGTGGCTCTTTCTATAGAAAGGGTCTCACTGAATCAGTGGCATTTTTTACAGAAAAAGTCTCACTGAATCGGTGGCTCTTTTAAAGAAGATATCACACTGAATCAGTAGCTCTTTTTAAAAAAGTCTCACTGAATCAATGGCTCCTTTTATAGAACAAGTCTCACTGAATCAGTGTATTTTTTATAGAAAAAAGTCACTGAATCAGTGGCTCTATTTATAGAAAAAGTCTCACTGAATCAGCGGCTCTTTTTACAGAAAATGTGTCTCAGAATCAGTAGCCTTTTTTATAGAAAAGGTGTCACTGAATCAGTGGCTCTTTTTATAGAAAAATCAGCGCTACTTTTTCTAAAAAAAGTCTACCCGAATCAGTGGCTTCTTTTATAGAAAAAGTGTCACTGAATCAGTGGCTTTTTTATAGAAAAGTGTCACTGAATCAATGGCTCTTTTTATAGATAAAGTGTCGCTGATTCAGTGGCTCCTTTTATAGAAAAAGTGTCACTGATTCAGTGGCTCTTTTTATAAAAAAAAGTGTCACTGAATTTGTGGCTCTTTTTATAAAAAAGTGTTACTGAATCAGTAGCTCTTTTTATAAAAAAAAGTCTACCCGATTTAGTGGCTCCTTTTACAGAAAAAGTGTCACTAAATCATTGTAGAAAATGTGTCACTGAATACGTGGCTCTTTTTATAGAAAAGGTGTCACTGAATCAGTGAATCTTTTTATAGAAAGTGTCACTGAATAAGTAGTTCTTTTAACAGCAAAAGTTTATTTGAATCAGTGGCAATTTTTATAGGAAAAGTGTATTTGACTCAGTGGCTCTTTTTATAGAAAAAGTGTCACTGAATCATTAGTTCTTTTTAAAGAAAAAGCGTCACTGAATCAGTGGCTCTTTTTATAGAAAAAGCCTCACTGAATCAGTGGCTTTTTTTATAAAAAAAACCTCTTTTTGTAGAAAAAAGTCTCTAAATCAGTGGCTCTTTTGATTGAAAAAGTCTCAGTGAATCAGTTGTTCTTTTTATAGAAAAAATGTCACTGAATCAGGGGCTGTTTTTTATAGAAAAAGTTTCACTGAATAAGGGGCTCTTTTTAAAGAAAAAAGGTCTCTGAATCAGTGGCTCTTTTTAAAGAAAAGTTGTCTCTGAATCAGTGGGCTTTTTTATAGAAAAGGTGTCACAGAATCAGTGGCTCTTTTTATAGAAAAAGTGTCATTGAATCAGTGGATCTTTTACAGATAACTTATCACTAAAACAGAGGCTCTTTTTATAGAAAAAATAGTCACTAAATCAGTGCCTCTTTTTGTAGAAAAAAGTCTCTAAATCAGTGGACCTTTTTATAGAAAAAGTGTCACTGAATCAGAGACCCTAATTATAGATAATTTATAATTTATAGATTTTAATTTCTGACCGAATTAGTGGCTCTTTTTATAGAAAAAGTGTCTCTGAATCAGTGGCTTTTTACAGAAAAAGTTTAATTGAATCAGTGGCTTTATTAGAAAAAGTGTTACTGAATCAGTGGGTCTTTTTATAGAAAAAGTGTTGCTGAATATTACTGAATCTGTTCACCTATTCACCGGAAAAGTGTCACTGAATCAGTGACCCTTCCTTACAGAAAAAGTATCACTTTGTGATAATGTAAACATTTTTATACCCTCACTTTAGTGTGACGAGGGTATATATCATTTGCTACGGAAAAAAGTGTAACACGTCGAAGGAGTGACCTAAGACCCCAAGTATGTTCGGAGGAAATCTGTTTTGGATCATTTTAAGTCGAATGAGCAATGTCCGTCCGTCTGTCTGTCTGTCTGTCTGTCTGTGTGTCTGCTGGCTGGTGCGCACGATAACTCTCGAAAGGAGTAACCGATTGACCTCAAATTTGGTATGTGGTAATATTTTTTTCTATCTCCGGCTAAGTTCGAAGATGGGCCATATTGGTCCACTCCTTCTAGTACCTCCCCCACAAAGGGTTAAAATGTTGTGAAATATTGATTCTTTAATAACTGCTATACTACTTATTCGAATCTTTTGAAATTCCACACATAGTATTAGCTTATTAGCCGTTATCAACTCGAGAAAAATGGGCGAAGTCGCCACGTCCCTTTTGGTACCTCCCACACAAATGCACCATTTTGCACCAAAAGTTAACAGCTTATAACATTAATAACAGTGTATAAAAATACTTGAAATTTTGTACAGTATTATGCTTTTATATTGCCTACAGTCCAGGGAAACATGGGTGTTGTTGTCACGCCCCTTTTGGTACCTCCCACACAAAGGTACCTTTTTGCACCAAAAGTTAACAGCTTATAACATTAAAACCAGTGTATAAAAATACTTGGAATTTTGTACAGTGTAATGTTTTTATAGTGTCTATAGCCCTGTGAAAAATGGGCGTTATTGCCACGCCCCTCTTTGTACCTCCCACACAAAATGCCCAAATCATACAACAATTTAAAGTCTCATAACGTTTATACCAGTGCACATAAATGCTTATAAGTCGGCACAGTGCAATGAATTTAAAGTTCTAATGTTCAGCAAAAAAAGGTGTATTTGATAAACCCCTTCTGGTACCTCCCACACAAATTGACAGAATAATTCGAGTAATATTCAATATTACATTACTCACAAAGTGAGGGTATACCTTAGTCGGTTTACCCGACTGAAACTTTCTTACTTGTCAATTGTAAAATGTGGCACTCCCGCACGAAGTGAGCGATTTATACAGTAATAATATTCATCAACATTTTTTCCATTATGCCCATCATAAAGTACCTATCGAATAAATTCCATTATTTCCAATCCACAACATTCACACGGTGTGTATATCAATGCAATTGTTTCTGGACCTGCAGCAGTAAAACTCAATTGCCAACCAAAAAAATTTTAAAAGCGTTACCCGTTTGACACAAAAACAACGTTGTAAGTACAAACAGTACAGGCCACAATTCCAACCCAATCCCTCAGCAGTTTTTCGTTATCGAATGAAAGTAGGCGGATGGTGGGCACCCAACGCAAGTGGTGGTGGCATTGGTGTGGTTGAGCGGTTACACCATCCAATGGTGTAGTTTGCAATTCATGGATCAAAAGATTCTATAAATTCGTAATTAATTACTGCTTCGGTTTTTTATTATTCTCCGCGAAAACAACGCAACTTTATCGCGAATTCCAATGTACAGCATCAGTTTCCTTCATACCTCCTTTGGTTTTTGCCCACTACTATGGGGCAAGGAGAGTGTGTTAACTGAATTTGTTCCAGTAGAACTTTGAACTTTTTCATTCGGGATAAAAAATAAAATTTTATTACCCCTTCTGCTCAAATTTTTTCTTGCATATCACCGGTGTTATTTTATTTTAGTTTTTTTCTCTTTATTTTATTGTTGCACTTCTGAACAAATAAATGAATAATGGATGGAAATTCACAACGAAAGCTAGAGAAATAAATGGAAGTTGGGAAAATGAAACCAAATTTTAAATATTTTTAAAATTGTAGTTCTGATGCAGGGGCTTGGGTCTTAATTGATGAACTTTAGCAGAATAAATGATACTTTTATATAAAACTTTTTTTCTAAAAACACAGACTCTGATTCAGTGACACTTTTTTTTATAAAAAGAGACACTTATTCAGTGATACTATAAAAAGAACCACCGATTCAGTGACAATATTTCTATGAAACAAGTAAGAAAGTTTCATTCGGGTAAACCGACTAAGGTATACCCTCACTTTGTGAGTAATGTAATATTGAATATTCCACGAATTATTCTGTTAGATTGTATGGTAGGTACCAGAACGGGTTTAACAAATACATCTATTTTTCGCTGAATAGTAGATACTTTAAATACATTGCACTGCGCCGAATTATAAGCGTTTATTTGCACTGGTTTATTAACGTTATGAGATATTAAATTTTGGTATGATTTGGACATTTTGTGTGGGAGGTACAAAAAGGGGCGTGGTGATAAATGCCATTTTTTACAGGGCTATTGACACTTCAAAAGCGTTACACTGTGCAAAATGTTGTGGCATTTACGTGCATTGGTACTCATGTTGTGAGCTCTTAACTTTTTGTGCAAAATTGTACCTTTGTGTGGGAGGACAAAAAGGGGCGTGGCAATAGCGTCCATTTTTCACAGGGCTATAGACACTATAAAAGCATTACACTGTAGAAAATTTCAAGTATTTTTATACACTGGTATTAATGTTATAAGCTGTTAACTTTTGGTGCAAAATGTTACCTTTGTGTGGGAGCTACCAAAAGGGGCGTGAATATAACACCCATTTTTCACTGGACTGTAGGCACTATAAAAGCATTACACTGTACAAAATTTCAAGTATTTTTATACACTGGTATTAATGTTATAAGCTGATAAGTTTTGCTGCAAAATGGTGCATTTGTGTGGGAGATACCAAAAGGGGCGTAGCAACTTGGCCCATTTTTCTCGAGTTGATAGCGAATAATAAACTAATGCTATGTGTGGAATTTCAGAAGATTCGAATAAGTAGTATAGCAGTTATTAAATTTTCAATATTTTACAACATTTTAACACTTTGTGGGGGAGGTACTAGAAGGAGTGGACCAATATGGCCCATCTTCGAACTTAGCCGGAGATAGAAAAAAATATTACCACGTACCAAATTTGAAGTCAATCGGTTACTCCTTTCGAGAGTTATCGTGCGCACCAGCCAGCAGACACACAGACAGACAGACAGACAGACAGACAGACAGACAGATAGACAGACAGACAGACAGACAGACGGACGGACATTGCTCATTCGTCTTAAAATGACCCAAAACGAATATCCGCCAAACATACTTATGGTCTTAGATCACTCCTTCGATGTGTTACACTTTTTTTCGTAGCAAATGATATATACCCTCGTCACACTAAAGTGAGGGTATAAAAAAGGTTCAGTGAGACTTTTTCTGATCCAGTAAGACTTTTTCTATAATAAGAGCCACTGATTCAGTGAGACTTTTTCTATAAAAAGAGACACTGATTCAGTGACACTTTTTCTATAAAAAGAGTCACTGATTGAGTCACAGATTTCTATATAAAGAGCCACTGATTTCGTGACATTTTTTTTACAAAAAGAATCACTGTTTCTGTGATACTTTTTGTATGAAAAGAGCCACTGATTCAGTGAGACTTTTCTATAAAGAGAGCGTCTGATTCAGTGACACTTCTTCAATAAAAATCGCCACTGATTCAGTGATACGTTTTCTATAAAAAGAGTCACTGATTCATTGACACTTTTTCTATCAAAAGAGCCACTGATTCAGTGACACTTTTTTAGTTTTCTATAAAAAGAGTCACTGATTCAGTGACACTTTTTCTATAAAAAGAGCCACTGATTCAGTGACACTTTATCTATAAAAAGAAAGCCACTGATTCAGTGACACTTTTTCTATAAAAAGAGTCACTGATTCAGTGACACTTTTTCTATAAAAAGAGTCACTGATTCAGTGACACTTTTTCTATAAAAAGAGTCACTGATTCAGTGACACTTTTTCTATAAAAAGAGCCACTGATTCAGTGAAACTTTTTCTATAAAAAGAGTCACAGATACAGTGCCACTTTTTCTATAAAAAGAGCCACTGATTCAGTGACACTTTATCTATAAAAAGAAAGCCACTGATTCAGTGACACTTTTTCTATAAAAGAGCCATTGATTCAGCGAAACTTTTTCTATAAAAAGACACACTGATTCAGTGAGACTTTTTCTATAAAAAGGGCTACTGATTCATTGAGACTTTCTATAAAAAGAACCACTGTTTCTGTGATACTATTTGTATAAAATGAGCCACTGATTCTGTGACACTTTTTCTATAAAAACAGCCACTGATTCAATGACACTTTTTCAATTAAAATAGCCAGTGATTCAGTGATACTTTTTCTATAAAAAGAGCCGCTGATTCAGTGACACCTTTTCTATAAAAGCAGTCACTGAATCAGTGACTGTTCATTTATTATCATTTGGTTCTTCAAAATCTCTTTAATTGTTCAATTTTTTAAGAAATTTTCCCCTAAGCCTTGATTATTTTGTATATATCACTCCTTCTTTCTTTTGTCAATCTTTCTGGAAAATGTTTTAGAATGAGTAAAATTATATTTACGCTAAATGTTTCTTTCAAAGATTTCCTTAAAAGTGTATACTTCACATGAGAGGATGAAAATATGAAAAAAATCAATAATTATTATAAATCATACGCTCCCCTGTCCTAGAAGAAATCAATTAGACATAGCTTCGGCATTTATGTATGGCATTTTTGAATAAGATGAGGTATATAACAGGTGGCGCAAAGGTGACCTTTAGATGTTATGTTAGACGCGATTGGCGGTCAGCAGCTAACAGCTGATGCACCGTCTGGACTTTGTACGGAAACATCTTCAAATCTTGTACCATAATTCGCTGTAGAGACCGTCGACTGATACCCATTTGCGTGGCACGTCGTCTGGTCGATGTCGACGGCGCTTCCATGACATCCTCGGCTACAGAAGCAATATTCTCCGCAGAACGGCTACTCCGGGGTCTGCCACGCCTGGCAGCATCTCGTGTTGTGCCAGTCTCTTCGAGGCGAGCGGCTAAACGTCGCAGTGTTTCACCAGTAGGCGTTGGACGGCCAGGGAATCTGTGCCAAAGTCACCGACCGATTATTGGTCAAATAAATAGTCAGCAATATTCCGCGTTCTGGAGCAGTGTAGCGTAACATTATTTATGAACGTGTATTTCGCATGTGTTTACTACACAAATGTCAAAACAGAACTGACATTAGGGGCCAATCGTAAAATTTATAGCATTTTCTGATAGGAGGATTACTTTTGCGCCACCTTGTACAATCCTTCAGGTATAATAATAGGAATTTCTTAATCTTTTCCTGTTTAGCTTGTCTGTTTCGTATCCTATTCGTTCAATTTTACAAAAATTTCCCGGAATAATGTTTTAAAATGAGTAGAATTATGTTTACGACAAATTTTTCTTTGAATAATTTCCTCAAAAATGCATAGTTCAATATTCAAAAAATTGCAATAATTTTTATAAATCATATACTCCTCTGCCCTCGAAGAAATCAATAAGCCATAGCTTCGGCATTTATGTATGGCATTGTTTGAAACTTGTTTTAATTGAAACAACTTTGAAGAAACTACACTCAAGCATAAGCTGACAAATTGTAGGATTAAGGACATACTCGACAAGGTCTTGGTATTGGATTTTGAGGTAATCAATTGAGATCTCCATACAACTGCAATATATATTTTCCACGATTTTGCATCTAAACTCTATAGTAGCCAGAGTTTTCGCCAGATCTTTATGGTTTTTAATAGCATAGGATTTTGAGACAAATTGTCGTAAAGAAAGAAATACAATCTAGATTTAAAATATGTAGATATTTTTAAGACTTTTTCTTTTTGACGAGATCTAGCAATTTATATATCCTCAAAGATAGAAAGGAAATGTTCCTTCTATTGAATGATTAAGGTTGATATATTCCTTCAGGGATAATAATAGGAATTTCTTAATCTTTTCCTTTTTAGCTTGACTATTCGGTATCCTATTCGTTCTATTTTACATCAATTTCACAGAAAAATCTTTTAAAATGAGTAAAATTATGTTTGCGACAAGTTCTTCTTTCAATAATATCCCCAAAAATGTATAATTCATGCATGAGGCTCAAAATATGCAATGTCTCAGTAATTATTATAAATCATACGCTCCCCTGTCTTCGAATAAGATTCTCTGTAAAGGTTCCATCTATTGAAAAAGTTAGTTATATTTACTCCTGCAGGGATAGTAATGAGTATTATTAAAAATTTTCCCCTTAGCCTTAATTATTTTGTATTTATCTCTCCGTCTTTCTGGAAAATGTTTTAAAATGAGTAAAATTATATTTACGATAAAAGTTTTTTTAATGATTTCCTTAAAAGTTTATAGATCGAGTGAAAGGATCAAAATATGCAACGGTTCAGTAATTATTATAAATCATACGCTCCCCTGTCAAATAGCCATAACTTTGGCATTTATGTATATAACTTTTTTGAAACTTGTTTTAATTGGCAGACCTTTGAAGGAACTACGCCTAACCTCAAGGCAGTAAATTTTAGGATTTTACACCTTTTTGACACCTCCACTTTTTACTTCTCACACGGCTGGCATATTTCACAATTATACCAATAATATGTATTTTATCCCGATTCAGTGACACTTTTTCTATAAAAAGAGCCACTGATTCAGTGACACTTTTTCTATAAAAAGAGCCACTGATTCAGTGACACTTTTTCTATAAAAAGAGCCACTGATTCAGTGACACTTTTTCTATAAAAAGAGCCACTGATTCAGTGACACTTTATCTATAAAAAGAGCCACTGATTCAGTGACACTTCATCTATAAAAAGAGCCACTGATTTTGTGACACTTTTTTATAGAAAAGCCTCTAATTCAAAGCGATTTTTGCTATAAAAAGAGCCTCTGATTTAAAGATATTTTTAATTTTAAAGGGGATTATTGATTCAGTGATATTTTATCTATAGGAAAATCAACGCTAAATCAGTGATATTTTTTCGACAATAAGAGCCACGGATTCAGTGATACTTTTTGTATGCAGAGAGCCACTAATTTTTGCATACTTTTTCTTTAAAAAATTTAATGTAAAACATTTTTTACATTACTTTCTTCAACGCTTTGGTTGCTTTAATAAAGTGGCATTTTTTAATTAACAGCATTACCTTTAACTACATAAATCTATTTATGAAATAAATACTTAAAGTTCCGCACTTTAGTGGAAATTTTATGGCGAATTCCTGTTATGCTTCTCTTCAATCTGAGTTGGCAAAAATATGAGTTTAAATGTTTCAAGTTTGATAAACTTTAGCGTCACAACAAATTTTTGTTTTCTCTTCGCTGACCAAGAATTAAGGTCAAAATAAAAAGTCTATTTTAAAAATTATATATTTCTAAATTATTATAACTCAAATTTGCAATACGGGAAATAAAGTAAGTAAACTAAGGCATATTGACCATATCACTGTCTTAGGTTTAGGTTAAGTTTATTTACTGCCTTGAATATAGCTAACGGATGCATACGATTATATTGCTACTAACAAATTTCCTCGAGTGTTTATCCACCTACAAAGCATCTGTTTTTCGCCTTCAATCCCCTGCCCATCTGCTACTGCTGCTGGACATTGTAGTAGTAAATATTGCAGTCTTTTCAGATTTGAAGTTGTGATTATTTTTTCTATACATAATTTTGCTCTCAGCCATCCCTATGAAGTGCAATCGGTGTCTAGACATAACAAACTCAAAACGCAAAAAAATAAGGTGAGATAATATTAAAAACTTTACTTTCCTTTCGTTTGCTGCAATCCTTGTTGTTGGTCTTCTTTTTTTGCTGCCTTTCTTTGTTGTTTGTTCTCTGTACTTATTTACCAACTCATAATTTTTCAAATAATGTTCTTGTACTGAATGAAAGTGCTTTGGAAAACGTAGAAAATGGCAAAGTTTAAACAAGATAAAGTAATAAATAACGGGAGAGTAGCCATGGCAATAGTAAGCGATGATAATAATGATGATGAGGTGAATGATGCGGATACGGAGGCGGATGCAATCCATTCCAGGACATAATTTCATGTTTAGAAAATTAGCAGGAAGAGTTAGAAATGCGGGGGAGAAGTGTAATTAGCGAAAAGTGTATAATAACGATTAAATTCCCAAACGGTTCTGAACTCTGCCAGCCCTGTTTGAATTAAAACATAGAGGTGTCAACTAGGTGTAAAATCATACAATTTATTCACTTTTAAATGGGTGTAGTTCCATGAAAGCTCTTTCAATTAAAACAAGTTTCAAAAAATTCCATACATAAATGCCAAAGTTATGGTGAATTGATTTCTTCGAAGACAGGGGAGCGTATGATTTATAATAATTATAGCAATTTTTCATATTTTGATCATATCACATAAACCACAACCAAACATAATTTTACTAATTTTAAAGCATTTTTCTAGATAATTGATGTTACATAGGACAAATCAAATGCTAAATAGTCAAGCTAAAAAGGAAAAATAAGAAATTCCCATTATTACCTCTAAAGGAACGTATCTAACTTAATTCATTCATGCGACCTTTCCTTCAATATATATAAACTTTTCCTCCAAAGAAATGTAAATTGCTTGACCTAGTCAAAAAGAATTAAATATATCTCCGTGTTTAAAATCTGGATTGTATTTCCTCAACGACATATTTCCTTTACGACATATTTCCTCAAAATCATATACAATTTAATAACATAAAGTTGCCGTTTTTATAGAAAAATGTTACTGAATCAGTGGCTCTTCTTGTAGGATAATATCACTGATCCAGCGGACTTTTTCTACAGATAACATATCTCTGAAACAATGACGCCTTTTTTAATGTAAAATTATCAGTAAATCAGTGGCTTTTCATAGAAAACTTTCTTTGACTCAGATGACTTTTTGTAGAATAAGTGTCACTGAATTAGCAGCTCTTTTTATAGAAAAACTGTCTCTGAGTAAGGTGACGCTAACTATAGAAAAGCTTTCACTAAATCAGGATAAAATACACATTATAGGTAAAATTCCTCATCGGTTCTGAAATATGCCAGCCCTGTGAGAAGTAAAATCTGGAGGTGTCAAAAAGGCGTAAAATCCTACAATTTACTGACTTGAGGTTAGGGTTAGTTCCTTCAAAGCTCTTTCATTTAAAACAAGTTTCAAAAAATTCCGTACATAAATGCTAAAGTTATGGCTAATTGATTTTTTCAAGACAGGGGAGCGTATGATTTATAATAATTATTAAATTTTTTTCATAATTTGATCTTCTCACATGAACTATACATTTTTGAGGAAATAATTGGAAGAATAATTTGTCTTAAACCTAATTTTACTCATTTCAAAGCATTTTTCTGGAAGATGTATGTTACATGGGACTAATAAAATACCAAATAGTCAATCTAAAAAAGAAACAATAAGATTTTCCCTTTATTATCCCTGAAGGAACGTATCTAACTTTACTTATTCAATGCATGGAACCTTTCCTTGCATATATATGAACCTTTGCACCAAGGAAATATGAATTACTAGATCTTGTCAAAAGGAAAAAGTCTTAAATATACCTCCATATCTCAAATCTGGATTGTATTTCTTTATTTACCGAAGAAAAACCGAAGCTATTAAAAACCACAAAGATCTGTCGAAACCTCTGGCTACTACAAACTGTATAGCAGTTGTATGGAGATCTGAACTGGTTGCCTCAATCTTCAATACCAATCTCGCTTATCCTTTGTCCCTTGTCGAGTATGTCCTAAATCTTACAATTTGTCAGTTTATACTTGGGCTTAGCTCCTTTAAAGTTATTTCATATAAAACACATTTCTAAAAATTCCATACATAAATGCCAATGTTATGGCTAATTTAATTTTGTAAAGACAGGGGAGCGTATGATTTATAAAAATTATAGAAATTTTTCATATTTTGACCCTCTCAAATGAACTATACATATTTGAGGAAATTATTGAAAGAAGAATTTGTGGTAAACATAATTGTACTCATTTTAAAAAAATTTCCAGGAAGACGGACATAAAACATGCAGAGATATATACAAAATAATCAAGGATTTGAGGAGATCTTTTTATATTGGCTATTATTATCCCTAAAGAAATAAATCTAACATAACTTGTGTAATATATGAAACCTTTCCAGTTATTTTATTGCCTCCAAAAAGAATATGAATGAAAAATATGCTTCGAAAAGAACTCGAAACTTCTAATTCGATATCTGTCAATGACCGCAAACTTAAGTCCGTTCCTGATTCTAAAAATTTTATAAAAAAAATAATAAATATAACAATAAAATACTTTCGGTTCATTAAACTAATATGCCTTCAGGGTAATGCTTAAAACTCATTCACCTTTTTAAATCAATATATCTATTAAAAGCACCGCCTGCTGTCTTTCCCTACTCCTGCCCCAAGTGATGTTGCGCCATTGTTATTAGGCGACACAATAGCGTTAATGTTGAAATAAAAATCCATTTGAGAATTGATAAAAATCCTTTGGAATCATAAAAATAAACAACACTCCACAAAGCATTCAACCATTCAGTTCATTTGTTCAGTCATTCCTTTATTCGCGCTCGCTTCAAACTTCTCATACTTTTTCCGTTTGGTATGGTATGGAGCATTCACATTCAAGCATTTTCCACTCTATTCCTATTGGAGTTTTATGTTTTGGAGACGAGGGTCCACATTCATTGTATGAGGGTCGGTCCAAACTGAGGCAGGAATGAATGGATGGATGGTTGGTTGGTATCTGTGCTCCGAGTAAATTTGCACGCCACTCGCAGTGTGAGTTCATTCATGAATGGATGTTATAGTCAAATGACATTTTATTTTTAAAAACTGTGATAATTTTAAACGATGAACTGGAGAATTGAGCGAAAGTGTTGGCCGGTCAACCATTTAGACTATCAGACTTCATGAAATATCAAAATGATAAAAAAGAAACAACAACGAGAACCAAACATAGTCCGGATACTTTTGTGCCTTTAGAAAGCTTACAGCCTAGGAACGGACATATATACGGACATCATTGGATGGCAAACTAAAATAGAGCTTCATTCATTCATCCGGTTGGGTATGCAATCTGCTGTGTTAACCATTCAAAGAAACAACCGACTGGTCCGTCGACAACGACAACCATCCAGCATTGGACTATAGCAAACCATAGTCGACATTCCATACAAGTTTACCATACTCTCCATTATGTCAATATTGTTGGCGCTTTCCCATGGCTCTATATACAAACAGCAATAGCAACAATCCCATAGGAGGAAGGAGGGGGAAATGTTGAAAATAAAAAAGAATTAAAATAAAACTGGACGACAATGACGACAATTAACGATAAAAGGCTAAATTGATGTGTTGTTATAATCTAAGAATAGGGGACCGACAGTAAGTGAACGTCAATAACACCAGACAGTTACAATATTTGTACAAATATAAATATCTGTAAATATTTTTTGTTTTGCTAGCAAAATGTATATTGTCTGGATATACAATTAAATTTAAGTGCATTTAAAGGTAAACATTTTTATTTACACTATTTGTTTAAATCTTTAAGGCAATTGTAACGGCGAAAAACTAAGTAAATGTTCAGTTAGAGCAGGTAGAAGTTAAAATTTAAAGGTGCATTATTCCATTGCTACAGCTCCTTTAGTAATCTTTCAAATAAAACTCATTTTAAAAAATTCTATAAATAAATGCCAGAGTTATGGCTAATTGATTTATTCGGTAACAGGGGAGCGTATGATTCATATAAATTTTTGTAATTTTTCATATTTTTCATAATATATCCTAAACTATGCATATCTGAGGAAATCATTGAAAGTAGAACTTGTTTGCAATATAATTTTACTCATTTTAAAACATAATTCGGAAAAAATTATGGAAAATGGGCCGAGATATAATGCAAAAAGTCAAGAGTAAATGGATAAAATCCTAAAAAAAGAAGAAAATTTACTATAAATAGGCCGAGATAAAATGCAAAAGTCTAGAATAAATGGAGAAAATCCTAAAAAAAATAAAAAAATTAACGATCAAAAATACAATTATAGGAAAAATTGCTTTCCTATCTGTACGTTTAGTTGTAATCAATAACTTCAATAAGTAACACCCTAATGTTAATCTCACTATAAGCGACAAAGTTTGTTTACAGTTTATTTCAAATACTCGTATTCAGCTTAAAGAAAAGTTGAAGTGAAAATTAGGTTAATGCCAAATAAGTCTAATTTGCTTAAAAAAGTTCCCCAAGCATCAACAGTTTACGGCAATATACTCTTCTCCAATAATATAACAAAATAAGTAATCACTATTTTGAAAAAACCAAGCTAATGAAATAATTAAATTTTCTTCCTTCATTCATACCGCCACACATCCTTTTAGCGAACATTTCAGTTTATTTTAATAAGATTTAATAAAATCTAAAACAGCCTATTATTCGTATTTAAATAGAACCGAAAAAAGCATTAACAAGAAAAAGCTTTTTAGTGGCATATTTTATGAGCTCTCTCTCACCCATTAAACAAAATACGGGGGAAATACACACAAAACAGGAAATCTTAATTTCACATTCCATCCAAAAACATTATTTTTACCACAACAAAGTCATAAAGACTAATTTTATGTTGCCACTACCGCTTCGGCAGCCGCTTCCTTGGCTTTGTCCTCTGTCCTTCGTGCCAAGGTTCGACATTGTAGCTGATGCAGAATTATGACCCGAACAGTAGGTGGAATCTGGTTAATGGGAGGTGACAGTCCCTTTTCCCCTCAAAAACAAGAATGACACTTATTTAATAGGACTAAAACAGTCCCAAAATGATTGTTTGGTTCCAACAAACGAAATAGCAATATAACTTGAAACAAAAAAGGAAAGAGCAAAAGTTTTTCTAATAAAGTTATTTGTTTGGCTTGGCAACTGCATAGTATTAAAAAAGGACAATCCTTACATGTAAGTACAGAGAGAAGATAGAATAAGAGAGAGAGAGAGAAAGTACAATAAACATAGTTATCCTTAAATATTCCAAGTTCCCATAACAAAATATGTATTAATATATTAAAATCAACAAACAGAGCTGTGGATTTAGAGAGGTCCTGAAAATGGTCAAAAAGGTACTAAATAAAAAAATAAATAGTACCATAGTAAAATAGTAAAGTAGTAAAATAGTAAAATAGTAAAATAGTAAAATAGTAAAATAGTAAAATAGTAAAATAGTAAAATAGTAAAATAGTAAAATAGTAAAATAGTAAAATAGTAAAAAAGTAAAATAGTAAAATAGTAAAATAGTAAAATAGTAAAATTGTAAAATAGTAAAATAGTAAAATAATAAAATAGTAAAATAGTAAAATAGTAAAATAGTAAAATAGTAAAATAGTAAAATAGTAAAGTAGTAAAATAGTAATATAGTAAAATAGTAATATAGTAAAATAGTAAAATAGTAAAATAGTAAAATAGTAAAATAGTAAAATAGTAAAGTAGTAATATAGTAAAATAGTAAAATAGTAAAATAGTAAAATAGTAAAATAGTAAAATAGTACAATAGTAAAATAGTAAAATAGTAAAATAGTAAAATAGTAAAATAGTAAAATAGTAAAATAGTAAAATAGTAAAATAGTAAAATAGTAAAATAGTAAAATAGTAAAATAGTAAAATAGTAAAATAATAAAATAGTAAAATAGTAAAATAGTAAAATAATAAAATAATCAAATAGTAAAATAGTAAAATAATAAAATAGTAAAGTAGTACAATAATAAAATAGTAAAATAGTAAAGTAGTAAAATAGTAGAATAGTAAAATAGTACAATAATAAAGTAGTAAAATAGTAGAATAGTAAAATAGTAAAATAGTAAAGTAGTAAAGTAGTAAAATAGTAAAATAGTAAAATAGTAAAATAGTAAAATAGTAAAATAGTAAAATAGTAAAATAGTAAAATAGTAAAGTAGTAAAGTAGTAAAATAGTAAAATAGTAAAATAGTAAAATAGTAAAATAGTAAAATAGTAAAATAGTAAAATAGTAAAATAGTAAAATAGTAAAATAGTAAAATAGTAAAATAGTAAAATAGTAAAATAGTAAAATAGTAAAATAGTAAAATAGTAAAATAGTAAAATAGTAAAATAGTAAAATAGTAAAATAGTAAAATAGTAAAATAGTAATATAGTAAAATAGTAAAATAGTAAAATAGTAATATAGTAAAATAGTAAAATAGTAAAGTAGTAAAATAGTAGAATAGTAAAATAGTAAATTAGTAAAATAGTAAAATAGTAAAATAGTAAAAGAGTAAAATAGTAAAATAGTAATATAGTAAAATAGTAATATAGTAAAATAGTAAAGTAGTAAAATAGTACAATAATAAAATAGTAAAGTAGTAAAATAGTAAAATAGTAAAATAGTAAAATAGTAAAATAGTAAAATAGTAAAATAGTAAAATAGTAAAATAGTAAAATAGTAAAATAGTAAAATAGTAAAATAGTAAAATAGTAAAATAGTAAAATAGTAAAATAGTAAAATAGTAAAATAGTAAAATAGTAAAATAGTAAAATAGTAAAATAGTAAAATAGTAAAATAGTAAAATAGTAAAATAGTAAAATAGTAAAATAGTAAAATAGTAAAATAGTAAAATAGTAAAATAGTAAAATAGTAAAATAGTAAAATAGTAAAATAGTAAAATAGTAAAATAGTAAAATAGTAAAAATAGTAAAATAGTAAAAATAGTAAAATAGTAAAATAGTAGAATAATAAAATAGTAAAATAGTAAAGTAGTAAAATAGTAAAATAGTAAAATAGTAAAATAGTAAAATAGTAAAATAGTAAAATAGTAAAATAGTAAAATAGTAAAATAGTAAAATAGTAAAATAGTAAAATAGTAAAATAGTAAAATAGTAAAATAGTAAAATAGTAAAATAGTAAAATAGTAAAATAGTAAAATAGTAAAATAAAAAAATAGTAAAATAGTAAAATAGTAAAATAGTAAAATAGTAAAATAGTAAAATAGTAAAATAGTAAAATAGTAAAATAGTAAAATAGTAAAATAGTAAAATAGTAAAATAGTAAAATAGTAAAATAGTAAAATAGTAAAATAGTAAAATAGTAAAATAGTAAAATAGTAAAATAGTAAAATAGTAAAATAGTAAAATAGTAAAATAGTAAAATAAAAAAATAGTAAAATAGTAAAATAGTAAAATAGTAAAATAGTAAAATAGTAAAATAGTAAAATAGTAAAATAGTAAAATAGTAAAATAGTAAAATAGTAAAATAGTAAAATAGTAAAATAGTAAAATAGTAAAATAGTAAAATAGTAAAATAGTAAAATAGTAAAATAGTAAAATAGTAAAATAGTAAAATAGTAAAATAGTAAAATAATAAAATAGTAAAGTAGTACAATAGTACAATAATAAAATAGTAAAATAGTAAAATAGTAAAATAGTAAAATAGTAAAATAGTAAAATAGTAAAATAGTAAAATAGTAAAATAGTAAAACAGTAAAATAGTAAAATAGTAAAGTAGTAAAATAGTAAAATAGTAAAATAGTAAAATAGTAAAATAGTAAAATAGTAAAATAGTAAAATAGTAAAATAGTAAAATAGTAAAATAGTAAAATAGTAAAATAGTAAAATAGTAAAATAGTAAAATAGTAGGATAGTAAAATAGTAAAATAGTAAAATAGTAAAATAGTAGGATAGTAAAATAGTAAAATAGTAAAATAGTAAAATAGGGAAATAGTAAAATAGTAAAATAGTAGAATAGTAAAATAGTAAAATAGTAAAATAGTAAAATAGTAAAATAGTAAAATAGTAAAATAGTAAAATAGTAAAATAGTAAAATAGTAAAATAGTAAAATAGTAAAATAGTAAAATAGTAAAATAGTAAAATAGTAAAATAGTAAAATAGTAAAATAGTAAAATAGTAAAATAGTAAAATAGTAAAATAGTAAAATAGTAAAATAGTAAAATAGTAAAATAGTAAAATAGTAAAATAGTAAAATAGTAAAATAGTAAAATAGTAAAATAGTAAAATAGTAAAATAGTAAAATAGTAAAATAGTAAAATAGTAAAATAGTAAAATAGTAAAATAGTAAAATAGTAAAATAGTAAAATAGTAAAATAGTAAAATAGTAAAATAGTAAAATAGTAAAGTAGTAAAATAGTACAATAATAAAATAGTAAAATAGTAAAGTAGTAAAATAGTAAAATAGTAAAGTAGTAAAATAGTACAATAATAAAATAGTAAAATAGTAAAGTAGTAAAATAGTAAAATAGTAAAGTAGTAAAATAGTAAAATAGTAAAATAGTAAAATAGTAAAATAGTAAAATAGTAAAATAGTAAAATAGTAAAATAGTAAAATAGTAAAATAGTAAAATAGTAAAATAGTAAAATAGTAAAATAGTAAAATAGTAAAATAGTAAAATAGTAAAATAGTAAAATAGTAAAATAGTAAAATAGTAAAATAGCAAAATAGTAAAATAGTAAAATAGTAAAATAGTAAAATAGTAAAATAGTAAAATAGTAAAATAGTAAAATAGTAAAATAGTAAAATAGTAAAATAGTAAAATAGTAAAATAGTAAAATAGTAAAATAGTAAAATAGTAAAATAGTAAAATAGTAAAATAGTAAAATAGTAAAATAGTAAAATAGTAAAATAGTAAAATAGTAAAATAGTAAAATAGTAAAATAGTAAAATAGTAAAATAGTAAAATAGTAAAATAGTAAAATAGTAAAATAGTAAAATAGTAAAATAGTAAAATAGTAAAATAGTAAAATAGTAAAATAGTAAAATAGTAAAATAGTAAAATAGTAAAATAGTAAAATAGTAAAATAGTAAAATAGTAAAATAGTAAAATAGTAAAATAGTAAAATAGTAAAATAGTAAAATAGTAAAATAGTAAAATAGTAAAATAGTAAAATAGTAAAATAGTAAAATAGTAAAATAGTAAAATAGTAAAATAGTAAAATAGTAAAATAGTAAAATAGTAAAATAGTAAAATAGTAAAATAGTAAAATAGTAAAATAGTAAAATAGTAAAATAGTAAAATAGTAAAATAGTAAAATAGTAAAATAGTAAAATAGTAAAATAGTAAAATAGTAAAATAGTAAAATAGTAAAATAGTAAAATAGTAAAATAGTAAAATAGTAAAATAGTAAAATAGTAAAATAGTAAAATAGTAAAATAGTAAAATAGTAAAATAGTAAAATAGTAAAATAGTAAAATAGTAAAATAGTAAAATAGTAAAATAGTAAAATAGTAAAATAGTAAAATAGTAAAATAGTAAAATAGTAAAGTAGTAAAATAGTACAATAATAAAATAGTAAAATAGTAAAGTAGTAAAATAGTAGAATAGTAAAATAGTAAATTAGTAAAATAGTAAAATAGTAAAATAGTAAAATAGTAAAATAGTAAAATAGTAAAATAGTAAAATAGTAAAATAGTAAAATAGTAAAATAGTAAAATAGTAAAATAGTAAAATAGTAAAATAGTAAAATAGTAAAATAGTAAAATAGTAAAATAGTAAAATAGTAAAATAGTAAAATAGTAAAATAGTAAAATAGTAAAATAGTAAAATAGTAAAATAGTAAAATAGTAAAATAGTAAAATAGTAAAATAGTAAAATAGTAAAATAGTAAAATAGTAAAATAGTAAAATAGTAAAATAGTAAAATAGTAAAATAGTAAAATAGTAAAATAGTAAAATAGTAAAATAGTAAAATAGTAAAATAGTAAAATAGTAAAATAGTAAAATAGTAAAATAGTAAAATAGTAAAATAGTAAAATAGTAAAATAGTAAAATAGTAAAATAGTAAAATAGTAAAATAGTAAAATAGTAAAATAGTAAAATAGTAAAATAGTAAAATAGTAAAATAGTAAAATAGTAAAATAGTTAAATAGTAAAATAGTAAAATAGTAAAATAGTAAAATAGTAAAATAGTAAAATAGTAAAATAGTAAAATAGTAAAATAGTAAAATAGTAAAATAGTACAATATGTAGTAAAATTTCATCTCAGTGTTAGTTAACCTTTCAATTTCCCTTTCCCCAACATTCATCTGACCACATCCTTGTTTTTAGCCATTTCATTCAGCTATATTCAGTTATATCACAATTTTGCCGGCTAAATAAAATATGTACATACCGCGTGCGTATGTCATTACTTTTCGTCGTCCATCCATGCCCACACAACATACGTACAGACATATGTAACCGCGTACTTTTCCTGAAGTCCGTCTCAAGTCTCCAGAGTAATTTTTATGTTTGTTTACCAACAAGACTTCTTGAACCATTCACCACCCGATAAAGAAAAAACTCCATCATAACTTTGTTGTCCCCACGGTACCCCGTACAAAGAGAAACATCTATGGAACCTTAAGGGCGACATTTCACAAATGGCCAACACGCTTTGACAGTTTCTCTGGTTGCTGCCAAAGCGCTGAAGCGGATGGGGTGGATGGAGGATACAAAACATAAAGTGACATTTTTCCGTAAAACAAAAGTTTCCGTAACGATGTCTATCTATGATATGTTTAAACACCAAAAAAACTGAAATAAAACAAACAAACAAAACGAAACACATACGCTGAAGTAATAAAATTAAACCCTTTCCCCCGAAAGAAGGAGCACAGAAAATGTGAGGGAGGGGTGTCCACCCACCTTCCCCTTCCTTCACAGGACTTCTAGGTACCCGTATCTTCTTGCCATTGTTTTTATTTGAGTTCAAAAATTCTAAACCGATAATTTAACCCGTTTTCGGTTCGGTTAAAGTAAAAAGTTCTTTGATATGCCAGTAATAATGTTATTATGAGGAAAGTTTTCCGGTTTTTTTCGTACCTCTGTCCCCTTGTCACCGTTGTAGTCTCCACCCGGATGACAAAACAAATTGGACTTATGTCGAAGTTTGTTGGCCTTTTATTTTATGGAGGTGATAAAAGTTATATGGCTTGTTTAGTTTGCAACTGCCGACAAGAGAACAAAAGTTTGCAGTAAATGGTGCATATTACGTTTTTCAAATAATTGCTATGGTATATTTAAAATTCAATAAAAATGGCGATTAACTTTAATACAAAAAAAACTCTTCATATGGGATTTCAATTAAATCGCTATGAAAAGGAATATTAGCGGAAAATCAATGGTTTGAAAAATTTAATAATTTATAAAATTAAAACGAAATTACCTACATGGTAAATTGCGTGGTTTGAATTAAGACAATGGTATAGCAAAATAGTACTATTTACCATATAACATTTACTATGTTGCAATTTTTTTTCTACTATTTTATAATTTTACTATTTAGTATTTTTCTATCTGACAATTTTTCTACTATTTTATATATTACTATTTTTCTATTTTACTATTTCACTATTTTTCTATTTTGCTATTTTTAATATTTTTACTATTTTACTATTTAAATCTTTTATTATTTTACTTTTCTAATATGTTACTGTTTTACCATTTATCAATTTTACTAATTTTACTGCTTTACTATTTGACTATTTGACTACTTTACTGTTTTACTATTTTCTATTTTACTAATATGTTTACTATTTAAATCTTTTATTATATTACTATTCTAATATTATACTGTTTTACTATATTACTTTTTTACTATTTTACTATATTACTATTTTGCTATTTTACTATTTTACTATTTTACTATTTTACTATTTTACTATTTTACTATTTTACTATTTTACTATTTTACTATTTTACTATTTTACTATTTTACTATTTTACTATTTTACTATTTTACTATTTTACTATTTTACTATTTTACTATTTTACTATTTTACTATTTTACTATTTTACTATTTTACTATTTTACTAGTTTACTATTTTACTATTTTACTATTTTACTATTTTACTATTTTACTATTTTACTATTTTACTATTTTACTATTTTACTATTTTCCTATTTTCCTATTTTCCTATTTTCCTATTTTACTATTTTACTATTTTCTATTTTACTATTTTTCTATTTTCCTATTTTACTATTTTACTATTTTACTATTTTACTATTTTACTATTTTACTATTTTCACTATTTTACTATTTTACTATTTCACTATTTTACTATTTTACTATTTTACTATTTTACTATTTACTATTTTACTATTTTACTATTTTACTATTTTACTATTTTACTATTTTACTATTTTACTATTTTACTATTTTACTATTTTACTATTTTACTATTTTACTATTTTACTATTTTACTATTTTACTATTTTACTATTTTACTATTTTACTATTTTACTATTTTTACTATTTTACTATTTTACTATTTTACTATTTTACTATTTTACTATTTTACTATTTTACTATTTTACTATTTTACTATTTTACTATTTTACTATTTTACTATTTTACTATTTTACTATTTTCTATTTTACTATTTTACTATTTTACTATTTTACTATTTTACTATTTTACTATTTTACTATTTTACTATTTTACTATTTACTATTTACTATTTTACTATTTTACTATTTCTATTTACTATTTTACTATTTACTATTTTACTATTTTTACTATTTCACTATTTTACTATTTTACTATTTTACTATTTTCACTATTTTACTATTTTACTATTTTACTATTTTACTATTTTACTATATCCAATTTACTATTTTACTATTTTACTATTTTACTATTTTACTATTTTACTATTTTACTATTTTACTATTTTACTATTTTACTATTTTACTATTTACTATTTTACTATTTTACTATTTTACTATTTTACTATTTTACTATTTTACTATTTTACTATTTTACTATACTTTTTACTATTTTACTATTTTACTATTTTACTATTTTACTTTTACTATTTTACTATCATTTTACTATTTTACTATTTTACAATTTTACTATTTTACTATTTTACTATTTTACTATTTTACTATTTTACTATTTTACTATTTTACTATTTACTATTTTACTATTTTCCTATTCTATTTTACTATTTTACTATTTTACTATTTTACTATTTTACTATTTTACTATTTACTATTTTACTATTTTACTATTTTACTATTTTACTATTTTACTATTTTACTATTTTACTATTTTACTATTTTACTATTTTACTATTTTACTATTTTACTATTTTACTATTTTACTATTTTACTATTTTACTATTTTACTATTTTACTATTTTACTATTTTACTATTTTACTATTTTACAATTTTCCTATTTTCCTATTTTACTATTTTCCTATTTTACTATTTTACTATTTTACTATTTTACTATTTTACTATTTCACTATTTCACTATTTTACTATTTTACTATTTTACTATTTTACTATTTTACCATTTTACTATTTTACTATTTTACTATTTTACTATTTTACTATTTTACTATTTTACTATTTTACTATTTTACTATTTTACTATTTTACTATTTCACTATTTTACTATTTTACTATTTTACTATTTTACTATTTTACTATTTTACTATTTTACTATTTTACTATTTTACTATTTTACTATTTTACTATTTTACTATTTTACTATTTTACTATTTTACTATTTTACTATTTTACTATTTTACTATTTTACTATTTTACTATTTTACTATTTTACTATTTTACTATTTTACTATTTTACTATTTTACTATTTTACTATTTTACTATTTTACTATTTTACTATTTTACTATTTTACTATTTTACTATTTTACTATTTTACTATTTTACTATTTTACTATTTTACTATTTTACTATTTTACTATTTTACTATTTTACTATTTTACTATTTTACTATTTTACTATTTTACTATTTTACTATTTTACTATTTTACTATTTTACTATTTTACTATTTTACTATTTTACTATTTTACTATTTTACTATTTTACTATTTTACTATTTTACTATTTTACTATTTTACTATTTTACTATTTTACTATTTTACTATTTTACTATTTTACTATTTCACTATTTTACTATTTTACTATTTTACTATTTTACTATTTTACTATTTTACTATTTTACTATTTTACTATTTTACTATTTTACTATTTTACTATTTTACTATTTTACTATTTTACTATTTTACTATTTTACTATTTTACTATTTTACTATTTTACTATTTTACTATTTTACTATTTTACTATTTTACTATTTTACTATTTTACTGTTTTACTATTTTACTATTTTACTATTTTACTATTTTACTATTTTACTATTTTACTATTTTACTATTTTACTATTTTACTATTTTACTATTTTACTATTTTACTATTTTACTATTTTACTATTTTACTATTTTACTATTTTACTATTTTACTATTTTACTATTTTACTATTTTACTATTTTACTATTTTACTATTTTACTATTTTACTATTTTACTACTTTACTATTTTACTATTTTACTATTTTACTATTTTACTATTTTACTATTTTACTATTTTACTATTTTACTATTTTACTATTTTACTATTTTACTATTTTACTATTTTACTATTTTACTATTTTACTATTTTACTATTTTACTATTTTACTATTTTACTATTTTTTTGGTATTTTTAATATTTACTAATTTATTATTTTTACTATTTTCACTATTATTTCATTATTTTCACTATCTATATTATTTTTACTATTTTAACTATTTTACTAATTTATTATAATTTTTATTATTTTTTTTTGCTATTTTTACTATTTGACTAAATTACTATTTTTATTATTTTTACTATTTTTACTATATTTACAATTTTTCTTAATTTTACTATTTTTACAATAATTTTTTACTACTTTTTACTTACTTTTTTTTATTATTTTTAATATTTTTATTATTTTTACTATTTTTACAATTTGTTCTATTTGTCTATTTTACTTTTTGGTACTATTTTTATTATTTTTACTATTTTTTATAATTTTTACTATTTTTGCTATTTGACTATTTTTATTATTTTTACTATTTTTACTTTTTTCTATTTTGACTATTTTGCTATTAAATTAGTATACCATCATAAAATTTATTATTTACTATTCAATATTTACTTTTTACTATCTACAATTTAGCCTGTTTCTTGGTATTTGTTCAAAATCTTTTGTATTCCAATTCAATAGCATTCAATCCGATATTATAGAGTACAAAAAGCCAAATACAGTAATAACCATTATTACAATTATTGTCATACAACACCACAAAAAAAAATAAAAACTGACAATAAAAAGGATTGCTGTGATTATTTGAATTGTATGTATTGTTGATTAACGCATAAACAATGTTGAATGAACAATTCCCATCTATTGCCACAATATTAAAAATAACGATTACATAACAGAATATAAAAACCGAGAACAAGAGAAAAAATTAAATGAAACTAAATGAAACAAATGCCAAATGATGCGATAAAACAATACATGGCCATGTGGATTCACTCACTATGGGGCAGATAGATTCTGATGGGCACGGTGGGTTAGAAATTAAAAAATAAACGGAAGTTATTCTATATAAGGATGGATCTTCAAAAGGAAAATTTCCTATTACAATGAAATACTTAAAATTCGATATACATAAAATGCTAAGAAAAAGTCAGGAATAACGATACAATTATCAGTATTTGGATATATTTAATATCAACAAATATGTCCAGCCAATTTACGCCATCGTATAAAATAAATATTATTATTTGCTTTCTTCTTGTACATTATTTAAAGTTCGCTTTATTTTTTCTGTGGCCCACTGTACTTTAAGAGCAAACAGCAGTTATGTGTTTAATAGTTCTTCATTAACTCGACTCGCAAATGCTGGTACACCCATATCTATGTACGTATGTGTATATTGATATCCGTTTTGTAGTCCTGAACGCACACAGACACATTCACTCAATTGTATTCCGAACTTGGTTACATGAAAGAAAACAAGTACTATTTACAAACTAATTTTACAACAAAATATAAATATAAAACATAGATGTTAATGCTGCCAGCTGCATACAACAACAGAGAGAGAGAGAGAGAACTACAGTGAAAGACAAATGTTAGTCAACAACTGAAATTGTTTCTCCTGATACAAATATAACGAATAATATTTCCAAAGAAACAATTTGTTTAAAATTTATTTAAGCTAAAGATATAAACATTTTCAATGGAATATTCTTGGACGTTTACATACTTTTGACTTTCACTGTATGCGAAACAATACAAACACCACCTACTAACACTTGAACAAGTTGAACAGTTGAACTACAATCATTGATCCAAATGCATATGGATGGGTGGGTACGTGCACCTAGTAAATACACATGTAGGTGATGTTCAATGGCAAGAAGAACGTCTTTTTTCACAACATTCTACAATAAATCCTTAATTTTTTTCATAAAGAAAAATAATTAAAAAATATAGCATTCCTTTTGGCAGTTTTTTTTATTAAAATACATGTAATTTCCCTTTAAAAAATCTTTATATAAAAAATTCTACAATTCTTCTCTTCAAAACGGAATATTGTTTTAACAAATCCTGTTTAAAAATATTAGAATTTTGAAATATTTTTTCAAATATTTATCTTAACTAATATTCAAAATTATACAGTTTAAATACACCCTTCTAACACGTTTACAATTTCGTAGTTAAGTCTCTCTTTCTCGACAAGAGAATAGATCTAAATGGCAGTACACGTGTTATATAGGTTACAAGCTCCTACAGCTTTCACTCCTTGCCGAGAGAGGGGAGAGTATAGAGAGGGAGAGTCGAAGAGAATGCACAACAAGAAAGGATTAAAACTAAATGTTCATTGTAAAACATTTTTACTACTACACCAATACCAACACTAATGCCACAACTACTATAACTACCATTGTGAGAAACACAACAACAACAACAACAACATCAACAACATCACAGGAGCACCACAACAACGAAAACTATAGCAACAATTACTATAGTTTTTAAAAACTGAGCAGCCGCAACGACACCAATAACAGCAGGAGGAAAATTAATGCAGCACACAGTATCCTGTATCCAGTTGCAGCAGTCGCTGTAGCTGCAGCATCAGCAGCAGCTGCAGAAACACTCGTCGTAGTCGAAGTAGTGATAGTGGCAGTCGCCGTAGCAATTACCCATTACAAACATTTCTTTTTAAAGTTTCACTATTTACGGAGAGTTTTTATTGCTCATTTTATAACCTCAACTGCCGCAAAAACCAACGCCACCGCCATTTTCTTTCATTGAAAACCCCAAATATGGTTTGGGGCGGATTAATAAGGATGGGAATGCCCAAAATTAAGTTAATGTATAATTGATACAATGGATAAAGAGGTCAAGAAATGCCAAATAATGGAGAAAGAGGACGAGAGGAATAAAACAAAAAGTAGCAATTTATTCCTAGATAAATTTTAGAATTCTATCATATATGAAATATTGAAGAATTTTTGAAAATGTGTTATATCGTTATGGAAAAAAGCTCAAAATGAGAAAATTACCATTTTCCACTGAATATATTTTGGATTTTTTAACAGAAAATTTTTTGTTTAAAACTATAAAATATAACTCAATAGAATTTCCCAAAATCGTATTTCTTTCTTTAACAAATTTTATCAAAAGACCAGCGAAGTTTCTTTAACATTTTCACATTTTAAAGATCAAGGATTGCGCTTCAAAAAATTATATTAGTAAAAAGACATAACGACTTAAAAGACATAAACGACTTCATATTCTTCTTTTGATCACATTTTCAAAGCCAAAGATTTTTCCTTAAAATTTTTTACATAAAGTTCCAAGATTTATATTTAAAATACTCTCTCAAAGAGCCTACACGGAGAAAAAAACAGGAAACGAAATATGTTTGGGAGCAAAATTTAAATACATAAAATATACTTTGGCGCAAATATTTAATATTTATATACCGGAAAACATGTTTGAATATCTCGTTTATCAATATTATTTTTTTGGAATTTTGGTGCGGATTATCCTATAAAACGGGGAAATATTTTAATAGGTTACAGAATTTGTTTTTCGACTTATAGGACAAAAGCTAATGTTCCCAAATATTATATGTTTCCGAAAAATACTACAGAAGCGATTTTTTTTCTTAGGGTATGGTTTTCTTCAAAATTTGTCTGTAAAAAATAATATTTCTGCTTAAAAACGTATAGAAAAACCTATAACTTTTCTTGCAAATATTTTGTTAAAAGACCTAAGATTCTTCTTTAAAAATGTCCATTAAAAGAACTATAATCTACATTTTAAATTCTCTATAAAAAAACCAATGATTTTCTTCAAAATTTGTCTATAAAAAACTAATATCTCTTAAAAATTTATAAAAAAAACTATGACTTTTATTAAAATTTATTTTGTTACAAGGTCAAAGATTCTTCTTTAAAAATGTCTAAGATTTTTCCTTAAAAATTTCTATCAAAAGAACTATGATTTATACGAGTATCTTAAATTTTCTATCAAAAAACCTATGAATTTGTCTTAAAAAACCTAATATTTCTGCTTCAAAATGTATCAAAGACCTGTGACTTTTCTTGAAAATATTTTGTTAAAAGACCTAAGATTCTTTCTTAAAAATGCCTATGAAAAGATCTATGAATTTTCTTTAAAATACTCTTCCAAAAGTACCATGACATTTTTTTAACATATTCGTCTAAACGGATTCAGTATTCTTCTTAAAAAATTATATTAAAAATCAACAATATCTCTTAAAAATATTTATTAATTATTCTTTTAAAACGATTTAATATTTTTTTTCAAAAAAAACTGAACCTAAGATTTTTCAGAAAATTGTACAGAAAAATCGTATGTTTATTGATGGAATATTTTAAGGAAAAAATCTTAGGTCTTCTAATATACCATTTAAAAAAAAACCGTGTCTCTTTTAAAATAAAATCTGAAAGAAAAAATCATAATTAAAAATTTGAATGAATAGCCTCATATATTTTAACAGAAATTTTTGAAACTAAATCTTAGGTTTACTCATGCAATATTTTAAGGAAAAAGTCCTACAATTTTAACAGAATAAATAAAGAATAATAACAACAGGCAAAAAAAAAAATTTGCCGAAGGGCTGTGCATAACACACACTCATACACAAAATCATATAAACTTCATTAACATTTTGATAAGAAAAAATTTCTTTTAAAAAAATCTTTGAACTTTAGGAATTGAAAATTTATAAGAGAACCTCAGGTACTTGTTAAAAGTATTTAAAAAATAGTACGAATTTTTTATAAAATATGCAAAATCACTGTTCTTTTGATAATAATTTTAAAAAACAAACATAGGTTTTCCTTTTAAAAAATAAATAAAATAATATTCTTGGGTTATTAATAGATAACTTTTAAGAAAATATCTTTAGGTCTTGAAAATTTAAATGATCTCAGGTATTTAAAAAAAAAAAACATTTTAAAGAAAAATCAGGTCTTTTGATAAACTTTTATAAATAAAAATTATATTTCTTTTCATAGAATATTTTAAAGAAAACTCTTAGTTCTTTTATCATAAACTTTCTGAAGAAAATCGAAAATCCTGATTTTTAAAATAGTTGGGCAAGAATTTTTAATATTGATTTGTGAATTTGATTTTTGACTAAAAGGATAAAAATAAAATGCATAGGTTACTATTAAAAAATCGGACCCAGTTCTAAAAATCGTATAATTTAATATTTTAAAGAAAAAATTAAATTTTCCGCAAGTCCATAGAATAAATATTTTAAAGAACAATCGAAGGTCTTATTACAGAATTTTTTTAAGAAAAAATTCTGAATCATATAATTGAAATTTTAAAGTAGAATCGTAGGTCCTTTCCTGAATATTTTCGGAGAAATGTTATAGAAGAAATTAAAATTTAAAATTTAAAGAAACTCGTAGGTCTTTTGATAAAATTGTTTTCAGGAAAAGGCTTAGATTTTCTGTTGAAATAGGTATTTTATAGAAAAATATCGTAACTCATTTTAAAGAATATTTTAAAGACAAATCGTAATTCTTTTAATAAAATGTTTGAATAAAGTTATCATAGGTCTATTAATAGGATATTATAAAGAAAAATGGTAGATCTTAAAAAATTTAAAAGTCATGACAATATTTTTAAACAATAGTCTTTTGTATTTGTTGCTATGACCGTGCGGTAATTTTTATTATCTTTGTTTAACAACAAAGATAATAAAAATAGTCATTTGTTTTTTTATTAAATATTTTAAGGATAATTGATTTTAGTAATATTTTTTATAAAAAAATTTTTTTGGTGAAAATCATTGCAATGTTAGTCAAACGTCATATGTCTTTTGATAGAAAATTTTTTGGAAAAATCTGATTTTTTTAAGCACTTTCTAAAGAAAAATCTTAGATTTTTGAAAACAGTACTGATTCAAAATTTTATATTAAAATATCTAAGATCTTCTTTTCTTTTGAAAGAAAAAAATTTTGCTATTATTTTTTGTAGACCTGTAGACTTTTATTTGATTTTCGGATAGTTCGGCTTGATTAATAGATTATTTTAAAGAATAAACATTTCTTTGATAGCAATTTTAAGAAAACTCAAAGGACATTTAAAAAAAGTTTTGTCGGTATTTCGTTTATAGAAAAAATTTTGCGACGTCGGCGTGATGTGCTAGAAAATTGCACCTTTTAAGTGGAAATAACTTAGCCCCTCGAATTTTACTTAACTCCAATATTCAAACTTCAAGAATGTGAATGAAATCGTAGGTATTTTTTCAAAGCAAAATCCTATATATTTTTTTATTCAACACAGATTAAAAGTCTTTTGACACAATATTTTTAAGAAAAATCAAAATCATATCTGAAGTCTTTTGAAAGAATATTTTAAAGAAAACTCGTCGATCTTTAATATACTTTTATTTACAGAACATATTCAAAAAAATTAATAAAAGTTTTTAGTAAAGTCGTCGTTGGAATGGAATGTTAAAAAAACTGGTATTTTGAAATATTTAAATGAACGTTTTAAAGAAAAGTCGTGGGTTTACAATACATATTTTTTCAAGCTTAATCTTGGCTCTGTCAACAGAATATAATAAAAAAAGTGATGTATTTTTTAATACAATATTTTAAAGAAATATCATAGGACTTTTTATAGAAAATGTTAAAGAAAACAAGTAAGAAAGTTTCAGTCGGGTAAACCGACTAAGGTATACCCTCACTTTATGAGTAATAAATCAATTTGTGTAGGAGGTACCGGAAGGGGTTTTTACAAATACACCTATTTTTAGGTAAACAGTAGAATCTTAAATATATTGCATTGAGCCGAACTATAAGCGTTTATATGCACTGGTATTGTTGAACCCAGTTTCAACCATTAGTTTAAGTTCAATGAATTCTATATATTAGTATTAGTTTCCTTAGTTTGTAATCCATTTTCTTTTGAATTAACTGAATAGTTATACACACTGAACTGCCCTGACTGAACTGTATTAATCATTTTCTTCCAGATGGCAACCCTTTATCCATTCCCTGCCATGGAGGCAAAAGCTTTGACTCAAATGGATAAAGGGCTGCCATCTTCTCTGTACGTTCCATTGGAAATCCCAAACAAACTCTGTATCACACTTCTTATCTTTGAACCGCAAATTCACTTTTGCAGCGTCACTACAAGCGGTAAGCAGCAGAGAATCCTACTCAATAAACCAACCTGTAACACTAGTAATCTGAAACTGTGCCTTTTTCTTTTCTTTTATTTTCACCTGTTACATTTTCTTGGAGTGCAAAATCTCGAATAACTTACAGTCCACTTCACAGAAGCAGCTCCTGAATTTGTTCAGGTATATTAAAGTTACGAGCTATGTAATTTTGGTATGATTTGGTCATTTTGTGTGAGAGGTACAAAAAAGGGCGGGGTGATAACGCCCACCTTTTACAGGACTATAGGCACTATAACAGCATTACACTGTACAAAATTTCAAGTATTTGTATGCACTGGTATTCAATTTGTGGGAGGTACCAAAAGGGGCTGTATAATAACGCCCATTTTTTACCAGACTATGTATATGAACTGGTATTAAAGTTATAAGCTGTCAATTTTTGGTGTAAAATGGTCCATTTGTGTGGGAGGTACCAAAAGGGGCGTGCCAATTACGGCCGCCTATCTCTAGACTCTATGTACTATAAAAGCATTGCACTGTACGAAATTTCAAGTATTTGTATGCATTGGTATTAAAGTTAAAAGCTGTTAACTTTTGGTACAAAAAGGTCCATTTGTGTGAGAGGTACCAAACGGGGCGGACCAATAACGCCCATTTTTCTCTGGACTCTAGGTACTATGACAGCATTACACTGTACAAAATTTCAAGTCTTTGTATGCACTGGAAATAAAGTTATAAGCCATTAACTTTTGGTTCAAAATTGTCCATTTGAGTGGGAGGTACCAAAAGGGGCGTGGCAACTTCGCCCATTTTTCTCAAGTAATAGTGACTAATAAACTAATACTATGTGTAGAATTTCAGAGGATTCAAATGGTCTGTGATTTTGTTATTCAGTCAGAATTTATTTTTGGTTTGAGACCATATGTTCCATATGTTCCAACAATAAATAACAACAACACATACAAACACATGAGGTACGATGACGTCGGCATTAGCCGTTGACAAAACTACATTTGTTTTCGTGGTTCGCGATGCGAACCCAAGCAAAAAACAAAAATGTATTGGTATGAGAGTTTTAGTATGTTGACTTAGTTCGGCAAAATACGGGTTTGGTTAGCAGTTCTTGTTAAATTCAATTTACTGCTTCCTCAAGTATTTCAGCTGATTTAAGTTAAAGACATACACTATTGCTACTGAATTCTGAAGATGATAGAGTGGTGTCTATCGAAACTGCAGTCAATTCTACCAAGCAATTAAAACTCTCTACCAATTTTTGTATTTGTTTCTATTACTTTCTTGGAATAGACAGAAAGTAAATGGAACATATGGTCTCAAACCAAAAATAAATTCTGACTGAATAACAAAAGCACAGACCAACAATAAATAACAACAACACATTTTTTAATAACCTAAAAAAAAACCCTTAAAAATAACAGATTTTCTGACGATTTAATTATTCAATCAAAAGACCTATGCCGCTTCGATAAAATATTCTTTTAACAGACCTATGACAATTTTCTTATAATCTTTACAAAAGCACTTTTCTTATTTGTTTTAGTTTAGAAGATTAATATTCATAAAAAATAGTTTCAAACATAAAACAGATTTCATTTTCCAAAAAAAAAAAATATAGTTTGAGAATTGGGTTCATGGAGCAAATACATAATATTAATTTAATGTTATAACTCATACGATACATGGTTCTCACAGGAAAGGAATTAACACGTTCATGTAGACTAAACCCATATTAGCCAAACGTTATTTATATCACAGCATCAAACGATTTTCTTTTGCCTTTGAGTTATTAAACCACCCTCGTTGGCCAACTTGAAAACATGTTAAGTACAACATTGGAAACATTTAAAAATTGCATACTTTTGGGAGATGTTAAGTTTCATTTTCGTTTGCACAAAACCAACAAACTCACATCTATAGACATACATACATACCTACAACTTAATTGACATACTTACATACGTACATGTGTATACATAGTCAAACATAAGTATGAACTGTGTATGTACATAGCACAGATAGCCATTGAGTCATGTTAAATAGCTGGAACAGCTCGTTTTAAAGTTTTGACCTGTACTCGTTCGTTCGTTCGCTCGTATGGTCTGGTTCACATAAAGTAAGTTAATGACTGCCAAGAAATCTCCAATAATCATAAAAATTCCCATATGCTCAGATATAGAGCCCAGCCAGCCAGCCACAGAGATATGATAGCACTCACATACATAGCTTCTCACAGCTCACAATTGAAATTGTGGACAAAACTTAAATGGCTTTAATGGCTAACAATAAATGTTGTTATTTTTCTATCAAGGACGACAATTTTTATTGTCTGCACAATTAGAAAATGTTATTATCCTAGCTGCTAGTTGGGGGGGACAAGCAAAACATTTGTTATTAAATGGCCACAAGAAAGAATATTTGGCAATTTAAAAATGAAAAACGAAAAACACTTTAAATTGCAATTTATGCTAGATTTTTAATGGCACTTTAAACTTTCTTTTGGTCAAAAGTAAAGTTATTGCTTTTTATTGCTGTTGGAAAAATTGGTGGGAAAATATCAAATATTCCACATTTATGGCAAATAAAACTGCAATCACAGAATTGACGTTTTTATGTTTCTATAAATTTCCAGATCGTATAGGAAACAATCACTTTGTTGCGAGGCCACAACCTCAATACATATGTAACGAGTTTTAAAAATGCCAAGGAGTTAAGATGTCATAAAAGAAACAATATAATTTTCAATTTATTTCCCCCAAAAAACAGAAAGGAAATGTAAATACATGTTTATTAGTTTTCTATGGAAAATTAGGTGACCTCATAAATAGCGGAAAGATAGCATAGTTTTAAAAGAAATAAAAAAATTTTATCTTTATGTTTGGCTCATGATGCGTATACATAATATTAATATATTATTATCACTCATACATTGTAGGAATAAAAAATCTATTTAAGATGGAAATTAAATCAACTTTAACCCATTTTAAGAATAATTGTCAAAACAACATTTTAAGCTTTTTTTACGAAAATAATAAAATATTCAAATCGGCTCATTTTGAGTATAGATAATATTAATTTAATATTATCACTCATACACCGCATGGTCCGATCATTGTAGAAATAACAAATCTTTCCAAATTTAAATTAAATTTCTAGTTTTCTTAGATAAATTTACTTAGCAGAGTGGGGAAATTTATTCACCGAAATATTTGTATTCATTACGAAACTAAAAAAAAAATAATAATAAAATTACACCAAAATTAAAACCATTACGAGAACAAAGTGGCATTAAAAAACAATCCGTTTTCATGCATTTAATAAAATTTATAGTAATAAAAAATCCACTCGGGGTACGAATACGTAATATCAATGTAATTATATCACTCATACACACCATTGTGGCTCGTGATGCGAATACATAACACAGTACAACACATGATTTTGGGACTCAATTCTGAGAATTGGACGTGAAAATAAGAACATCTGCTTCATTCGTTTAGGAAAGTCGGCTCAATTAATAATTTAATGGCCATACGAATTTTTTTGCTCAAGGTGGATTTTAGCACTTTTTCTTTAGTTTTTCTCGGTATACCCTACGTAATAACTCTTTTGTGTCCGAACCAAAGTTGTAGATATTGAATAGGAGAAAAAATGTGGAACAAACCTATTGAATAGGAGAATACAATGCGGAACAAACCTAACCGAAAAATGTGCATCCAGTGCCTTAAAAATCGAAAAATATATAACTATAATGAAATGGCTAAAAGCTCACATGAAAGTGAATTTTATTTAGGCTCATGTTGCAAATACTTAATACATATTAATCAAATTTCAGCACTCATACGATCCATGGTACAGAAATATTCCTTCATTGGACTGAACAAAAATGGAGCATGTTTAGCTGGACAAAACAATTAATAGTATCCGTACGTAGCTAAACTAAATTTAGTTTAGCTACAGTTCATGGTGCGAATACTTAATATTAATGTAATATCATCATATTATGAAAAAATTTCAATCTTACAACATTAAAGTGAAATGATATCATGGAATATACATATCACTCACTTAAGAGATAAATAAGATAAAATTGGAAGTTTAAACAAGGTGCAATTTATTTACTTATAAACTAAATTTCGTTGAGAATAATTTATGGATTTTAACAAAATTCGCTTTTCTGTAAGATAACCACTAATATTTTAAATTTTGAATTAAGACACTCTTGAAGTAAGAGAGCGATACCTATAACTTTTAAAGCGTACAACTTATTTGTATAATACTTAATAAAATCTCCTGCTATAATTTGCAATAATTACTATTAACTGTGATAAACAGCAGATTTTAAATTCGACTCATGGTGCGAATACTTTATATTAATATAATATTATCATTCATTCGTGTTTCGGTACAATATTATTTTTTTTTATGATACTATACTGCCCTTTAAAAAGAAGATTTACGAAAGTTTTTCCTTTAAAAGCAGTTCACTATACCTCTTATAAGTTAAAAAGACTTATTTTTCTACTGAATTGAAGAATATACATTTGTTTTACTAAATTAACAAATGTATATATATTCGTCTAAATTAAAAAAAAACCATATTCTTTCTTCTAACTTGAAAAATATTTATTTTCATCTATATTCAAAATATATACATATTTTTTGTTTAAACTGAAAAATATTAATTTTTCGTCTAAATTAAAAAAAAAAAGTATTTTTCCTCAAAAATAAAATATATATATATCTTTTTCTTCTAAATTAAAAAAAATATATATTTTTCTTCTTAATTAAATACAATTTTTCTTCTAAATAAAATAGATGTATATATTTTTTCTCCTATATTAAAACAAAAAATATATTATTTTCTTCTAAATTAAAAAATGATATATTTTTTCGTCTAAATTAAAAAATATATTTTTTTCTAAGTTAAAAATTACACATTTTTCTTTTAAGTTAAAAAGTATATATATTTTTTTCTGATTAAATATATATTTTTTGTTCTAAATTAAAAAAATATATATTTTTCTTCTAAATTAAAGAAATATATATTTTTCTTCTAAATTAAAGAAATATATATTTTTCTTCTAAATTAAAAACATATATTTTTTTCTTCTAACTTAAAAAATATTAGGCTTTTCTTTTAACTTAAAAAATATATATTTTTCTTCTAAATTAAAAAATATATAGTTTTCCGTCAAAATTAAAAATATATATTTTTTAGTCTAAATTAAAAAAAAACATTCTTTTTTATAAATTTAAAAATAAAAAATTGTTCTTCTAAATTAAAAATGTTATACATATTTTTCGTTTAAACTAAAAATATATATATTTCGTCTAAATAAAATAAATATATATTTTTCATCTAAATTTAAAAAATGTGCAATTTTCGTCAAAACTAAAAAATATATATTTGTCGTCTAAATTAAAAAATATATATACTCTTCTCAATTAAAAAGATATATATTTTAACTTCAAAATAAAAAAACATATTTTTTCTAAATTAAAAAAATATGTATTTGTTCATCTAAATTAAAATATAAGCTTTCTTCTAATTAAAAAAAATTATATTTTTTCGTCTAAATTAAAAAAATATATTTTTTCTAAGTTAAAAACTATACATTTTATCATATGAATTAAAAAATACATATTGTTTCTTCTAACTTAAAAAGTATAAATGTATTTTCTTCTAATTTAAAAAAAATATATTTTTTCTAATTTAACAAAATATATATTTTTTCTTCTAAATAAAAAAATATAACCATTTTTCTTCCAAATCAAAAAATATATATTTTTCTTCTAAATTAAAAAGTACAAATCAAAAAATATATATTTTTCATCTAAATTAAAAAAAATATATTTTTCTTCTAAATTAAAAAATATATTGTTTTCCATCAAAATTAAAATTTATATGTTTTAAAAATATATAATTTCCTTCTAATTTTTCGTCTAAATTAAAAAAAAAATATTTTTCGTCAAAACTAAAAAATATATTAAATTGAAAAGATAAATATTTTTCTTCTAAATTAAAAAAAAACAAACATATTTTTTCTAAATGAAAAAAATATATTTCGTCTAAATTAAAAAATATATATTTTTTCGTCTAAATTAAAAAAATATATATTCTTCTCAATTAAAAGATATATATATTTTTTAAAAAATGTATATACTTTCTTCTAATTAAAAAAATTATATATTTTTTCGTCTAAATTAAAACATATATTTTTTCTAAGTTAAAAACTATATATTATTTCTTATGAATTAAAAAATACATACTTTTTCTCCTAAATTAAAAAGTATATATATAGTTTCTTCTAATTTAAAAAAACGTATATTTTTTTCTAAAATAACATATATTTTTTCTTCTAAATTAAAAAATATATATTTTTCTTCTAAATTAAAAAATATATAGTTTTCCATCAAAATTAAAAATATATGTTTAGAAAATATATATCATTTCCTTCTAATTTTTCGTCTAAATTAAAAAAATATATATTATTCGTCAAAATTAAAAATATAAATATTTTTTCTAAAAATAATATTATATATTCTTTTAAATTAAATTAAATTTCTTCTAAATTAAAAAACATATTTTTTCTAAACTAAAAAATAATATATATTTGTTCTTCTAAATTTAAAAAAATATTTTTTCTTAGGAATATTTTCTTCTAATTAAAAAAATTATATACTTTTTCGTCTAAATTAAAAAAATATATTTTTTCTAAGTTAAAAACTATATATTAAAAAATATATATTTTTCTTCAAAATTAAAAAATATATAGTTTTCCATCAAAATTAAAAATATATCTTTTCCTTCTAAATTTAAAAATATATACATATTTTATCGTTTAAGCTAAAAAATTTATATTTTTCGTCTAAATTAAAAAAATATATATTTTTCGTCAGTACTAAAAATATATATCTTTCATCAAAACTAAAAAATATATTTTCTTCTTCTAAACTAAAAAATATATATATTCTTTTAAATTAAAAAGATAAATATTTTTTTCTTCTAAATTAAAAGAACCATATTTTTCTAAATTAAAAAATATATATTTGTTTTTCTAAATTAAAAAATATATTTTTTTCTAACTTACAAAATACATATTTTTTCTTATGCATATTTTTTCTTCTTAATTAAAAAAATAAAAATTTATTCTTCTAAATTACAAAAATAAATATTTTTCTTCTAAATTAAAACAAATATATTTTTTCTTCTGAATTTAAATGGCAAAAAATATATTTTCGTCGTCAACATTCAAAAATATATACATATTTTTCGTCTATATTAAAAAATACATATCTTTCTTCTAAATTAAAACCATATAATCGTATACTTTTCGTCTGAATAAAAAAAATTTTTTTTTCTTCTAAATTAAAATATATATATATAACTTCTTCTAAATTAAGAAATATATATATTTTTTTCTAAATTAAAATACATATTTTTCTTTTGGGTATTTATTATATTTAAGATTCTGAATTAAGTTAACAAAATATACATTTGTTCATCTAAATTAAAAAATACATAAATTAAATATATTTTTTCGTCTAATTTAAAAAACATATTTTTTCTATGTTAAAAAATATAAATTTTTTCTTATGAATTAAAAATACATATTTTTTCTTCCAAATTAACGAAATATATATTTTTCTTCTAAATTAAAAAATATATAGTTTTCCATCAAAATTAAAAATATATATTTCAAAATTATATATTTTCCTTCTAAATTAGAAAATATATCGTATACATATTTTTTCGTTTAAGCTAAAAAACTTATATTTTTCATCTAAACTAAAAATATTTCAGAGCGCAGTGTCTTATCTTTTCCAATACACCACAAAAACCTCTCTTTCGAAAGGAAGAGTTGATCGAAAAAGCTGAACAACTCGAATGTGAAAACATTCAACAAATAAATCTAATTAAAATTAAATCGATCAGTAACAAAAAACTTCTAAAAAACATAAAAATATTCATATTTTTCGTCAAAACTTAAAAATATATTTTTTTCTTCTAAGTAAAAAAATAGATATTTTTCTTCTAAATTAAAAAACATATTTTTTTCTAAATTAAAAAAATATATAATTGTTCTTCTAAATTAAAAAATATATTTTTTATGAATATTTTCTCTTCTAAATTAACCAAATATGTCATTCTTAATTTAAACCAGTAAGGAAAGGCTAAAGTCGGGCGGGGCCGACTATATAATACCCTACACCACTCTCGTAATATTGAATAACTCTGATATATAAATTTTGTAATTCATGTATAAATTGTTTACATAAATTTACTTTTGGGACATTTTGTATTTAAATAATACCCTGTACCACAGTGTGGTGTAGGGTAAAAAAACGATTGGATCTAAAGAGGCAAATCGGATGAAACATATATATGGGAACTATAGCTAAATCTTAACAGATTTTCTTCAAATTCGGCAGTGTTGGTTCATGGATCAAGAAACTCTACCATTCTAAATTTCAAATCGATTGGATGTAAAAAACAGCTTCTATAGAACTAAAGGGCCAAATCGGACGAAACATAGATATGGGAGCTATAGCTAAATCTTAACCAATTTTCTTCAAATTCGGCAATGTTGGTTCATGGATCAAGAAACTCTACTATTCTAAATTTCAAAACGATTGGATGTAAAAACAGCTTCTATAGAACTAAAGGGCCAAATCGGACGAAACATATATATGGGAGCTATAGCTAAATCTTAACCGATTTTCTTCAAATTCGGTAGTGTTGGTTCATGGATCAAGAAACTCTACCATTCTAAATTTCAAAATGATTGGATGTAAAATACAGCTTTTGTAGGACTAAGGGGCCAAATCGGACGAAACATATATATGTTTCGTCTATAGCTAAATCTTAACCGATTTTCTTCAAATTCGGTAGTGTTGGTTCATGGATCAAGAAACTCTACCAGTCTAAATTTCAAAATGATTGGATGTAAAATACAGCTTCTACAGGACTAAAGAGCAAAATCGGACGAAACATATATATGGGAGCTATAGCTAAATCTTAACCGATTTTCTTCAAATTCGGCAATGTTGGTTCATGGATCAAGAAACTCTACCATTCTAAATTTCAAAACGATCGGATGTAAAATACAGCTTCTATAGGACTAAAGGGCCAAATCGGACGAAACATATATATGGGAGCTATAGCTAAATCTTAACCGATTTTCTTCAAATTCGGCAATGTTGGTTCATGGATCAAGAAACTCTACCATTCTAAATTTCAAAACGATTGGATATAAAATACAGCTTCTAGAGGACTAAAGGGCCAAATCGGACGAAAGATATATATGGGAGCTATATTTAAATCTGAACCGATTTCAACCAAATTCAATAGCGATCTTAACAGATGCGAAATACTCTAAACTGCAAAATTTCAGAACGATCGGTGTGAAATTGCGACCTGTAGTCGACGAACAACTTTACATCCACAGACGGACGGACGGACGGACGGACGGACGGACATGCTTAAATCGACTCAGCTAGTGATTCTGAGTCGATCGGTATACTTTAAGGTGGGTCTAGCTGTGTTATTTTCAGGTGTTACAAACATCTGCCGTGAAACAAACTTATAATACCCTGTACCACAGTGTGGTGTAGGGTATAAAAATATAATTTTTTTCTTCTACGAGTAAATTACAAAAATATATATTTTTCTTCTAAGTCAAAAAAATATATTTTTTTCTTCTGAATTAAAATGGCAAAAAATATATATTCGTTGTCAAAATTAAAAAATATATATTTTTCGTCTATATTCAAAAATACATATTTATCTTCTAAATTAAGAAATATACATCTTTTCTTCTAAATTAAAAAGATATACTCGTATACTTTCGTCTTAATAAAAAAAAAATATTTTTCTTCTAAATTATAATATATATATTTACTTCTAAATTAAGGAATATATATGTTTCTTTTGAGTATTTATTATTTTTAAGATTCTGAGAGAAAATTTTTTAAATATATTATTTTCAGTTTCTCCTGTTTTTCTTTTTTAACTTTAAATTCTCTTCTGTATAAATATATTTCGTTCTCAATGGCACAGAATATACTTTTAAACAATAAACTGTTTCCGGTCATATGTCAACATTCATTATTTGTTTCCTTTTTCGCTACAGTTCTGTTATGGCTTTTACGCTCGGTTTTATGACTTCAAAAGATTGCTGCGCAAAAATTGGTTTTTAATCAGCTTTTCTTTAATTTCCATTTTTGTTGCAGTGTTGTTCAATTTAAGTAAGTATAAACTCATTAAATGTAAATATAATTACGGACACCATGGCCGGTTAGAGAGACACAAACGACGGGACATACTTACGGGATGTAACAACAAACTGGAGTAGAATGGAGTAGAGGGGATCGAAAGGAAGTTTAAGAATAATGGGAAAGAAATCAATAATACTCCAGTAAACAGAATTTTTGCAGAAGGGATCAAAAATCTACAATATGTAAGTAATATTTTCGATCCCTTCCCCGAAAATTTTGTTTATTGATAGTTTAGAAGGTGATAATTTTTACCAATTTTCAAATTTGTATAATCAACAAGTTCATTTATATTAATCAGATGTAACCGCAACTAAATCAATGTGCCTAGCTTTGCTTTTAATTAAAATCCATACCCGAAAACCCTTTAAAAACTTGAACTTTTCAATTCGTCCCATAGTGTAAATACTTAATATTAATATATTAATAACACTTATACACCCCATGGTCCTAAAAAGTCCCGTTGTATAAATACTTAATATTAATATTACTTATACAACCCATAGACCAAAATCAGGTAAATCAGGTTTATAAAGAAAACTCTTACCCAAACCCCTCCATCTACTTCCTGAACGGGAACACAATAATTAAATTCAACAAAAATATTTAAAGCTTCGACTGTTGATGCGGCCTACGCGAACAATGACTCCACAGCAGAAGCCTCCACACTGAGGCGCCTATTCTGACAATTAAGCAGGAATGCCAGGAATACACGCCATCAATGTGATTCGTCACATCAGTGGCATAACAATGACAATAGCAATGGCAACCGACAGAGTGCCGTGTACACAATCATTACCGGAATAAAATCACGGCCTATTATAGGTTCTTGCCTCTCTGCCTCTTCGCCAGCAGAGTTTGGGCGTTTAAAGCCATTGTTCCTGCTTACGGGTGCCAATTTTAATTCAATTTATTTCTGATGACGGCCGGCTTTTTTTCGGTTACATTTTCGCCCATCACCATTTGTAGCAGCAGTCACCGCATGGTTGTCCTCGTTGTCGCCCCATTATTTGGTGTGGAGAACAATACCGTGGCGCGTACTTATTTGGAAAATGGGCAAATGTTTTACGTGCTTAACATTGGTGAAAACGTGATGATTGTACAGGACATTGCCGTTGTCGCTGTCACTGTCATTGTCGTTTAACGAGAATGCTGGAGCCGAAAACAAATGTTGAACTTGATATGGTTACATAGAGGATTTTGTGGAAGAGCTATAACTGCTATGATGCATTCCAGTTAGGAATCATCATTAATTATGATATTATACTAAAGAAATCATACAAATAATGATTCCTTAAAGAAAAAATTCATCAACGCTTATCTATTCTTAGGGAAAAGTCATCAACGGTAATATTTTCCTAAAGAAAATTAATCAACGATAAGATTTTTGCATTGAAAATACAAAAACGTTAAGCTTTCGTATAGAAACGACATCAACGATGAGTTTTTCATATAGAAAAGTCATCAACGATGAGCTTTTCGTATAGAAAAGCCATCAACGATGAGCTTTTCGTATAGAAAAGTCATAAACGATGAGCTTTTCGTATAGAAAAGTCATCAACGATGAGCTTTTCGTATAGAAAAGTCATCAACGATGAGCTTTTCGTATAGAAAAGTCATCAACGATGAGCTTTTCGTATAGAAAAGTCATCAACGATGAGCTTTTCGTAGAGAAAAGTCATCAACGATGAGCTTTTCGTGTAGAGAAGTAATCAACGATGAGCTTTTCGTGTAGAAAAGTAATCAACGATGAGCTTTACGTATAGAAAAGTCATCAACGATGAGCATTTCGTATAGAAAAGTCATCAAAGATGAGCATTTCGTATAGAAAAGTCATCAACGATGAGCATTTCGTATAGAAAAGACATCAACGATGAGCTTTTCGTATAGAAAAGTCATCAAGGATGAGCTTTTCATATAGAAAAGTCATCAACGATGAGCTTTTCGTATAGAAAGGCCATCAACGATGAGATTTTCGTATAGAAAGGTCAACAACGATGAGCTTTCCGTATAGAAAAGTCATCAACGATGAGCTTTTCGTAAAGAAAAGTCATCAACGATGAGTTTTTCGTATAGAAAAGTCATCAACGATGAGCTTTTCGTACAGATTTTCGTACAGAAAAGTCAGCAACGATGAGCTTTTCATATAGAAAAGTCATCAACTATGAGCTTTTCGTATAGAAAAGTCTTCAATAATTATATTTTCAAGAGAAATTTCATCATAGAAAAATCATATCTTCCTAATTAAGGTCCTCACCATTTATGTGTTTTTTATAAATATCATCAATGACTTTTTCACCCGGAGTACCTCATATATGCATTTGCAATTTGCTGAAAACCTCAAATAACAGATATATTCCTTTAAATAAATATTCCAAACTGTATTCGCTCTGTTACGAGTACAATATTTACCTTCATCATTGTTGTTGTTGTTATGGCCCATATGAAAAGCCCATTGAATGGTCCGAATCATCCTTTTATGCCTGAAAGGGGGAGATGAAGTGGACTTCTGTATTTGTTTTACAAATAAACTGCTTGAAATGATTTCAATTTTCAAAATTAAAACATTGGGCAAAATATTTTGTTTTACAAAAGCCAAAATTACGCTTTTTCATTAGTTGAGTTTTTGCTGCAGTTGCTATGGCCATTGCCGCTCCTGCAGCATTTGCTGTCATTATCCTTCAAACCGCAACAATTTGCGCTAAAATGTTGCAAATTTAGGTTAGTTCAGAGGTTTGTTTGCACTTCTCAACATTTTGTGGAAAAGTGAAAATTTTGTGAAGTGTTTACATATTTCATTTGGAAATAATTCTAAAGGGAATTAAGAATTTCCAGTTTTTGTGATTGTACTAATGATGAAAATGGAAAATTCACGGAAAAGCTAATGCAAATGTGAAACTGCTGTTTTTTGTTATTTCAATAATTCTGTCACTTGTTTGTTTTACAGTTCAATACTAATTAGAAATAGTGCAGCAGATGGGCAATCATCAATTCGACGAACAATACATTCATTCGGCCGTCTGATAAAGAGGGAAAATGATAAATATTGCGGTTAAGGGAAATATCATATCATGATATTTACATAAGAAAAGCTCATCGTTGATGACTTTTCTATAAGAAAAGCTCATCGTTGATAACTTTTCTATACGAAAAGCTCATCGTTGATGACTTTTCTATACGAAAAGGTCATCGTTGAGGACTTTTCTATAAGAAAAGCTCATCGTTGATGATTTTTCTATGCGGAAAGCTCATGGTTGATGACTTTTCTATGCGAAAAGCCCATCGTTGATGACTTTTCTATTCGAAAAGCCCATCGTTGATGACTTTTCTATTCGAAAAGCCCATCGTTGATGACTTTTCTATACGAAAAGCTCATCGTTGATGACTTTTCTTTAAGAAAAGCTCATCGTTGATGACTTTTCTATACGAAAAGCTCGTCGTCGATTACTTTTCTATACGAAAAGCTCATCGTTGATGACTTTTCTATACAAAAAGCTCATTGTTGATGACTTTTCCATACGAAAAGCTCGTCATCTATTACTTTTCTATAGGAAAAGCTCATCGTTGATTACTTTTCTATACGAAAAGCTCATCGTTGTTGCATTTTCTATACAAAAAGCTCATCGCTGATGACTTTTCTATACGGAAAGCTCACCGTTGATGATTTTTCTAAACGAAAAGAATATCAACGATGATACTTTTATATCGAAGAGTAGTAAATGATTACTTTTTCTTAGAGGAAATAAATTAGCTACGAACTTTTCTATAAGAAAAGTTTATCGTTATTGACTTTTCTCTGGGAAAAAATCAACGTTAATGAGTTTTCTTTGAAAAAATATTTGTTTTTTTTATTAGTTTTTTCTATAAATATATATTAACCTTCCTTTTCATTCTATTTTTTGACTGTCTTATTTGTCAACGCTTTTGCAATTGATTTGATTTAATTGTTTTTCTCTCGTTCTATTTCTCTCACTCTGTGAGTTCGTCAGTCTCAAGCTAATAACAAACAATTTATATTTGTATTTATTCAAAAATTGTGCATTCGCATGGAAAAGTAAATAATAATTTAATGGACAAAGTTTCGCAATTCTGTATGAATTTACCTTTGTCATTTTGACATTGTTGTTGTTGTCGGCCGCCGCAGGCGTCATTGCCGTCATTTCCCCCTTTCCATTATCTGTCTCGGCTGTTATTGTATTTTATGAATAAACATTTTAATTTGCTAAACAAATAAAGGAAAGTTATAAACCTTTCTATTTACAAATGCGTTACCGTTTAATTTGGTATCCAAAGCTTTTATCCTTCTCTTCCCGGGGCAAGTGGGTGGCTGAATCCTTTGTCATAGACGCGTACCCACACCCAGTGTCACTCACTCATTCATTCAGGCAGTCGCTTATGCACCCACTCACTCATTCGTTCACCCACTCATCTATTCACCGCCGAAAAAACCACTTCCATCTTCCCTTAGGTTGGCCCCTTATAAATGTCATTTATGTTGGAAATTTTCTTGCTTTTGTGCAAAGTCCTGTGTCCCGTCTCCCACGTTCTGAGTCCTGAATCCTGGCGTGTCGCTGAAATGAAAGTACTCGTACTTTCACTCTGTATGACGTTTCGCTACCTTTTTAGCTACTTAATGAAAATGTAAATATTTAATCAATATAATAACAAAAACGGATTATCATCGCTGGCATCGTTGTTGCGTTGCTCATCGTTGCCTTTGCTCTACGCTGTCGTCATCATCCTCATCGTCGTCTTTGTACTCCGCGGCGCGGTCCTCTTCATTCCGGTAACCCTTAACGTTGAACAATGTTCGCTTAAGCTATCGCAAGTGCCGGTGACATGTTTCAGTTATTCCTGGAGATAGCATATAAACACATAACGTATGGACGAAAGAAAGGTAGGTTCGGTTATGAGGATCATTTGAGTGCCCTTCGGACAAAAGGGATTGATAAATAGATGAACAGACATACGGAAACAGGAATGACAGAGCAGATAAACTAACGTATAATAGGTCACATCGACTAAAAGATGGACAGATAGAAGGATGGACAGAGCAACGAAGGACTTGCGGATCCATGGACAGATGAAAAGGTGAAGAAAAAGGCTGACATACAGATGGATGGATGACGAAAAAGCGGACAGATAGACCAATGAACGAACTGATAAACAAATTAATAGTCAATATTACGAGTAATTACTTTTTCTTGCAAATCTATCATTAATTCTCAATACACCATCATTATGCTCTGTAGCAATTTCTAAATGAGCGTGTAACTTAAAACGTTTCACTGCAAAGTAAAGAGTGATACAGTAAAAACGACGCCGCAGAGGATGTGGATGTGGTGGTAGTGGCAATGGTGGTAGAATTCGCTACCCAAACCCTACAAAGTCTCAATAGTATATCACATTAGACGTCAAGGCTAACGCAGCAATCAATATTGATTACCAATTTGTAAATCGAGGAAAGTTTCTTTTTGCACTTTTCAATTTTCATTAATTATAATGAGATTCTATAATGAAATTTTCGAAAATACTTCCGGCAGGTAATATTTATATTTATAAAAAATGTCATCGAAATTTTACATTTATAGAAAATTTCATAAAAATTTATAATTATAGAAAATTTCTAAGAAATTTTATATTTATAGAAAATTTGTTAGAAATTTTATATTTATAGAAAATTTGTTAGAAATTTTATATTTATAGAAAATTTGTTAGAAATTTTATATTTATAGAAAATTTCTTAATAATTTATATTTATAGAAAATTTTTAGAAATTTTATATTTATAGAAAATTTTTAGAAATTTTATATTTATAGAAAATTTCTTAGAAATTTTGTATTTATAGAAAATTTCTTAGAAATTTTGTATTTATAGAAAACTTCTTAGAAATTTTGTATTTATAGAAAATTTCTTAGAAATTTTGTATTTATAGATAATTTCTTAGAAATTTTGTATTTATAGAAAATTTCTTAGAAATTTTGTATTTATAGAAAATTTCTTAGAAATTTTGTATTTATAGAAAATTTCTTAGAAATTTTGTATTTATAGAAAATTTCTTAGAAATTTTGTATTTATAGAAAATTTCTTAGAAATTTTGTATTTATAGAAAATTTTTTGGAAATTTTGTATTTATAGAAAATTTCTTGGAAATTTTGTATTTAAAGAAAATTTCTTGGAAATTTTGTATTTAAAGAAAATTTCTTAGAAATTTTATATTTATAGAAAATTTCTTAGAAATTTTATATTTATAAAAAATTTCTTAGAAATTTTATATTTATAGAAAATTTGTTAGAAATTTTATATTTATAGAAAATTTGTTAGAAATTTTATATTTATAGAAAATTTGTTAGAAATTTTATATTTATAGAAAATTTCGTAGAAATTTTATATTTATGGAAAATTTCGTAGAAATTTTTTATTTATAGAAATTTTGTATTTATAGAAAATTTCTTAGAAATTTTGTATTTATAGAAAATTTCTTAAAAATTTTTTGTTTATAGAAAATTTCTTAGAAATTTTTTATTTATAGAAAATTTCTTGGAAATTTTGTATTTATAGAAAATTTCTTGGAAATTTTGTATTTAAAGAAAATTTCTTGGAAATTTTGTATTTAAAGAAAATTTCATGGAAATTTTGTATTTAAAGAAAATTTCTTAGAAATTTTATATTTATAGAAAATTTCTTAGAAATTTTATATTTATAGAAAATTTCTTAGAAATTTTATATTTATAGAAAATTTGTTAGAAATTTTATATTTATAGAAAATTCGTAGAAATTTTATATTTATAGAAAATTTCGTAGAAATTTTATATTTATGGAAAATTTCGTAGAAATTTTTTATTTATAGAAAACTTTATAGAAATTTTTTATTTATAGAAAACTTTATAGAAATTTTATATTTATAGAAAAATTTATAGAATATTTATATCTTAGAAATTTTATATTTATAGAAATTTTATATTTATAGAAAATTTTATATTTATAGAAAATTTTATAGAAATTTTATATTTATAGAAAAATTTATAGAAATGTTATATTTATCGAAAATTTCATAGAAATTTTATATTTTTAGAAAATTTCATAGAAATTTTATATTTATAGGAAATTCCTGAGATATTTTATATTTATAGAAAATTTCTTAGAAATTTTATATTTATAGAAAATTTCTTAGAAATTTTATATTTATAGAAAATTTATATTTATAGAAAATTTCTTAGAAATTTTATCTTTATAGAAAATTTCTTAGAAATTTTATCTTTATAGAAAATTTCTTAGAAATTTTATATTTACAGAAAATTTGTTAGAAATTTTATATTTATAGAAAATTTGTTAGAAATTTTATATTTATAGAAAATTTTTAAGAAAATTTTTAGAAATTTTATATGTATAGAAAATTTCTTAGAAATTTTATATTTATGGAAAATTTCGTAGAAATTTTTTATTTATAGAAAATTTCGTAGAAATTTTTTATTTATAGAAAACTTTATAGAAATTTTATATTTATAGAAAACTTTATAGAAATTTTATATTTATAGAAAATTTCTTAGAAATTTTATAGAAATTTTATATTTATAGAAATTTTATATTTATAGAAATATTAATTTTATAGAAAACTAGCTGAGCCCGGTGCGCTTCGCTGCCCATGTCAAAATTCGCGCTGTAGAAACTGTATTTTATATCCGATCAGTACGAAATTCGGCAGAAAGAGGTTTCTTATTACATGAAGGAATGCCGCAAAATTCGGAGAAAATCAGTTCAGATTTAGATATAGCCCCCATATATATATGTTACCCCCAATTTGACATGTAAGCGCTGTAGAGACTGTGTTTTATATCCGATCAGTACGAAATTCGACAGAAACAGGTTTCTATTTTACATGAATGGGTATTCTAGGAAAATCGATTCAGATTTATATATAACCTCCATATATATGTTCCTCCAGATTTGGTTACAAAGCGCTATAGAAGTTGTACTTTACTTCCGATCATTACAAAGTTCTCCAGAAAGATTTTTCTCAATTTAGGAACGAATATTGCTTCATTTTGCGATTATAGGTTCAAAATACATTTACCAATTATTCCAAATTATTATCGCAATGACCCTTATCGCATTGTTAGGGAGGTGTAGGGTATTATATAGTCGGCCCCGCCCGACTTTCTGCCTTTCCTTACTGGTATTAGTAATAAATTCACTGAATGAAAAAATACCGAATTCAGTGGAAAGTCCAGAAAATAGAAATGTATACTTATAAAATTTCCAAATTCTTGTTTCATTGATATTGCATCACATTATCATATTGCGATTGTATTGGAGTGAGCAGCTGTAATTATCGCATACCGAGCATTTTTGTTCATGTATTTCCTATATAATACTTGCAAGATATATCAAAATATGGGCTGGGCCACGCCCACTGGTCCTATTCCGCCCATTTGAAAGCCATTCACGTAGACTGCTACCAGATACATATACGCAAAATTTCAACACTCTCGCTAACAAAATGAGCAGGATAATTCAATTTCAAAATTTGGCTTATATGGGCAGTGGCCCGCCCATTGGTCAGATCCCGCCAATTTTTGGACCAATCACGTGGACTGTCACCAGATACATATCTACAACATGACAGCACTCTAGATAAAAAATTGTGCAAGTTATATCAATTTCAAAATTTGGCTTATAAGGGCGGGGCCACGCCCATTGGTCCGATCCCGCCCATTTTCTGACCAATTACGTAGAATGCCACCAGATACATATACACAACATTGCAGCACTCCCGATAGCAAATTGTGCAAGATATAAAAATATCAAAATTTGGTCATTTTTGGACCAATCACGTAGATCGCCAACGGATATATATACACAAAATTCCAGGTCTCTCGCTAACAAATTGTGCAAGATATCACATTTTTTAAATTTGGCTTATATGGGCGGTGCCACGCCAATTGGTTCGATCCCGCCCGTTTTTGGATCAATCACGTAGACTGCCACCGTTTACATATACACAAAATTCCAGCACTCTCGCTAACAAATTGTGCAAAATATCTCAATTTCAAAATTTGGCTTATATGGGCGGGGCCACGCCCATTGGTCCGGTCCCGCCCATTTTTTCACCAATTACGTAGAATGCCACCAGATACATATACGCAACATTGCAGCACTCCCGCTAGCAAATTGTGCAAGATATCAAAATTTTGTCTATGTGGGCGGGGCCACGCCCATTGGTCCGATCCCGCCCATTTTTGGACCAATCACGTAGACTGCCACCGTTTACATATACACAAAATTCCAGCACTCTCGCTAACAAATTGTGCAAAATATCTCAATTTCAAAATTTGGCTTATATGGGCGGGGCCACGCCCATTGGTCCGATTCCGCCCATTTTTGGAAAATTCACATAATCTGCCATTAAATGCATACAAACAAAATTTCAGCACTATATCTATAATAGGAGCAGAAATATCGGATTTTTAACCTGCGATTTGTATGGGAGGTACCACGCCCCTTTGTCCAATTAATTTTTTTTCTATATAAACCATCTCGTGAAAATTTAGAATCGAATAAAAAAAAAATCATCCAAATCGCTCCAGCCGTTCTGACGTGATGCCATTACACAGATGGACCGTTTCATTTTTATATATATAGATTTCATAGAATATTTATATTTATAGAAAATTTCATAGAAATTTTATGTTTAAGAAAATTTCTTAAAAATTTTATATTTATAGAAAATTTCTTAGAAATTTTATATTTAGAGAAATTTTATATTTATAAAAAATTTTATCGAAATTTTATATTTATAGAAAATTTCATCGAAATTTTATATTTATAGAAAATTTCATCGAAATTTTATATTTATAGAAAATTTCATCGAAATTTTATATTTATAGAAAATTTCATCGAAATTTTATATTTATAGAAAATTTCATCGAAATTTTATATTTATAGAAAATTTCATCGAAATTTTATATTTATAGAAAATTTCATCGAAATTTTATATTTATAGAAAATTTCTTGGATTTTTTATATTTATAGAAAATTTCTTAGAAATTTTATATTTAGAGAAATTTTATATTTATAAAAAATTTTATCGAAATTTTATATTTATAGAAAATTTCATCAAAATTTTATATTTATAGAAAATTTCATCGAAATTTTATATTTATAGAATATTTCATCGAAATTTTATATGTATAGAAAAAATAAATTATATAAAATTTATTTCTTTATAGAAAATTTCCCGAAATTTTTTATTTATAGAAAACTAGCTGAGCCCGGTGCGCTTCGCTGCCCATGTCAAAATTAGCGCTGTAGAAACTGTATTTTATATCCGATCAGTACGAAATTCGGCAGAAAGAGGTTTGTTATTACATGAAGGAATACTGCAAAATTCGGAGAAAATCGGTTCAGATTTAGATATAGCCCCCATATATATGTTACCCCCGATTTGAAATTCAAGCGCTGTAGAAACTGTATTTTATATCCGATCAGTAAGAAATTCGGCAGAAAGAGATTTCTTATTACATGAAGGAATACCGCAAAATTCGGAGAAAATCGGTTCAGATTTAGATATAGCCCCCATATATATGTTACCCCCAATTTGACATGTAAGCGCTGTAGATACTGTGTTTTATATCCGATCAGTACGAAATTCGACAGAAACAGGTTTCTATTTTACATGAATGAGTATTCAAGGAAAATCGATTCAGATTTATATATAACCTCCATATATATGTTCCTCCAGATTTGGTTACAAAGCGCTACAGAAGTTGTACTTTACTTCCGATCATTACAAAGTTCTCCAGAAAAATGTTTCTCAATTTAGGAACGAATATTGCTTAATTTAGCGATTATCGGTTCCAAATAAGATATACATACACACACACACACCACATTTACCAATTATTCCAAATTATTATCGCAATGACCCTAATCGGTCCCGCCCGACTTTCTGCCTTTCCTTACTGGTATTAGTGATAAATTCACTGAATGAAAAAATACCGAATTCAGTGGAAAGTCCAGAAAATAGAAATGTATACTTAAGTATAAAATTTCCAAATTCTTGTTTCATTGGTCATGCATCACATTATCATATTGCGATTGTATTGGAGTGAGCAGCTGTAATTATCGCATACCGAGCATTTATGTTCATGTATTTCCTATATAATACTTGCAAGATATATCAAAATATGGGCTGTGCCACGCCCACTGGTCCTATTCCGCCCATTTGTAAGCCAATCACGTAGACTGCTACCAGATACATATACGCAAAATTTCAACACTCTCGCTAACAAAATGAGCAAGATAATTCAATTTCAAAATTTGGCTTATATGGGCAGTCGCACGCCCATTGGTCAGATCCCGCGAATTTTTGGACCAATCACGTGGACTGTCACCAGATACATATGTACAACATTACAGCACTCTAGATAAAAAATTGTGCAAGATATATCAATTTCGAAATTTGGCTTATAAGGGCGGGGCCACGCCCACTGGTCCGATCCCGCCCATTTTCTGACCAATCACGCAGACTGCCACCATATACATATACACAAAATTCCAGCAGTCTCGCTAACATATTGTGCAAGATATATCAATTTCAAAATTTGGCTTATGTCAAAATCACGTGGACTGCTACCAGATACATATACACAACATTGCAGCACTCTCGCTAGCAAATTGTGCAAGATATCGAAATTTCAAAATTTGGTCTATGTGGGCTGGGCCACGCCCATTGAGCCGATCCCGCCATTTTTGGACCAATCACGCAGACTGCCACCATATACATATACACAAAATTCCAGGTCTCTCGGTATAAAATTGTGCAAGATATCACATTTTTAAAATTTGGCTTATATGGGCGGTGCCAGGCCCATTGGTCCGATCCCGCCCATTTTTAGAAAAATCACGTGGACTGCTACCAGATACATATACACAACATTGCAGCACTCTCGCTGGCAAATTGTGCAAGATATCTCAATTTAAAAATTTGGTATATGTGGGCGGGGCCACGCCCATTGAGCCGATCCCGCCCATTTTTGGACCAATCACGGAGACTGTCACCAGATACATATAAACAAAACTGCAGCACTCTTGATAATAAATTGTGCAAGATATCGAAGTTTCAAAATTTGGTCGATGTTGGCGGGGCCACGCCCATTGGGCCGATCCCGCCAATTTTTGGACCAATCACGTAGACTGTCACCAGATACATATACACTCAAATACAGAACTCTCTCTAATAAATTGTAGAAAATATTTGAATTTCAAAATTTGGCTTATATGGGCGGGGCCACGCCCATTGGTCCGACTCCGCCCATTTTTGGAAAATTCACATTATCTGCCACTAAATGCATACACAAAAAATTTTAGCACTCTAGCTAAAAAATTTTCTTAATATCAAAATTGGACCCCTATGGGCGGGTCCACGCCCACTTGATATATCGAAAATTCAAGTACCCTATTTTCAGCACCCCCTTCACATGTACATTCTGTGAAAATTTCAAGATGATCGGTCTAGCCGTTTAGACGTCTATACGGAACAAACATACAAACATACAAACAAACAAACCCACAAACAAACCCACAAACAAACCCACAAACAGACACTCTCTTTTATATATATAGATTTCCCGAAATTTTTTATTTATAGAAAATTTTCCGAAATTTTTTATTTATAGAAAATTTTCCGAAATTTTTTATTTATAGAAAATTTCCCGAAATTTTTTATTTATAGAAAATTTCTCATAAATTTTTTATTTATAGAAAATTTCTCATAAATTTTTTATTTATAGAAAATTTCTCATAAATATTTTATTTAACGAAATTTTTTAGAATTCTTTTTTATACAAAATTATTTTGTTTTCAGAAAATTTTTTCAAACGCTATTTTGTAACACTAATACTTTTTACTTATAAAATGTTTTTATTATTTTTAAAGAATTCTTAATTTTCTTATTTAAAGGAAATTTCTTAATTTTCCTATTTAAAGGAAATTTCTTAATTTTCTTATTTATAGGAAATTTCACCGGAATTTTGTTTTTATGGAAAATTTGCCAGACATTTTTCATTTAAAGAAAATTTCTCCGAAATGTTTTATGTATTCATTATTTTTTGATTTTTAAAAAAAATCACCGAAATTTTATATCTGTAGAAAATTTTATAGAAATTTTATATCTATAGAAAATTTCATAGAAATTGTATATCTATAGAAATTTTATAGAAATTTTATATCTATAGAAAATTTTATAGAAATATTATATCATTAGAAAATAGAAAAGTTCACTGCATGTTTTTATTTTTAGAACAATCCTAAGAATATTTTCTTTTTATAGAAAATTGTTCCGAAATTTTTAATTTATAGAAAATTACTCCGAAATTACTTTAAAATTTTGTATTTATAGAAAATTTTACAAAATGTTTTATGTACAGAAAATTTCCCCGAAATTTTTATGTTTATAGAAAATTTCATCCAAATTTTATGTGTATAGAAACAATAAATTATATAAATTTTATTTCTTTATAGAAAATTTCCCGAAATTTTTTATTTATAGAAAATTTCTCATAATTTTTTTTTTTAAAGAAATTTTTCAGAATTCTTTTTTATACAAAATTATTTTGTGTTCAGAAAATTTTTTCAAACGCTATTTTGTAACACTTTAATACTTTTTACTTATAAAATGTTTTTATTATTTTTAAAGAATTTTATTTATAGAAAATTTCTCTGTATTTCTTAATTTTTTTATTTATAGGAATTTTCACCGGAATTTTGTTTTTATGGAAAATTTGCCAGACATTTTTCATTTAAAGAAAATTTCTCCGAAATGTTTTAAGTATTTATTATTTTTTGATTTTTAAAAAAATTCACCGAAATTTTGTAATTATAGAAAATTTCTCCGAAATTTTATATTTATAGAAAATTTCGTAGAAATTGTATATCTGTAGACAATTTTATATCTATAGAAAATTTCATAGAAATTTTATATCTATAGAAAATTTTATAGAAATTTTATATCTATAGAAAATTTTATAGAAATTTTATATCTATAGAAAAATTTTATAAAAATATTATATCTTTAGAAAATAGAAAAGTTCACTGCATGTTTTTATTTTTAGAACAATCCTAAGAATATTTTCTTTTTATAGAAAATTGTTCCGAAATTTTTAATTTATAGAAAATTACTCCGAAATTACTTTAAAATTTTGTTTTTATAGAAAATTTCACAAAATGTTTTATGTACAGAAAATTTCCCCGAAATTTTTATTTCTCATCCCTTTTTTATTTAAAGAAAATTGTTCAGAGTTTTTTTATACAAAATTTCTTAGCATTTTTTTTATTTTATTTATAGAAAATTCCCTAGAACTTTTTATTTTCGAAATTTTCTATAAAATTTTCTATAAATAACAAATAGTATATATACTATTTGTTATTTATAGAAATTTATTATTTATAGAAATTATTATGAGAAATTTTCTATAAATATAATTATTAGTTATTGATTTGTCAGTATGATATTGATTTGTTCTAGGATATTTTCTTAGAGCTGGATTTTTGACCGAATAAGTGCAGCTAAACTTCGCTGAATGATCGGAGTAGCATCCTAGCTATACGAGGACCTAAGCTGTCAATTATTGTATTTGCTTCATCGTTTTATCAAGAACTTTGCATTCTATAATACATAAGAAACCCCTCTGTCCTATATTCCGGAGCGGATTGAATCCGAATTTCTAACTCATAAAAATGTCCATAATTTCGGTTTGATATCTTTTGGAGATTATCTGTAAACGCAGATTGCGTTTATTTTCCATTCGAAACATATTTGGGTCCGAAGAAACAAATTTAAAAAACTCGATTCCGAGCGGAAAATTCTCATTCAAGCCACATTCGGAATATAGAACAGGGGCGAATAGCAATGATGGTCTAAAGCCAGGAGAATATCCTAGTTAAAAATCAATAACGATTTAAAGACCATAAAAAAACAAACTATAATATTTTAATCGGTAACTCCTTCGCAAATTTTTTAAATTTGTATTTATATTTTTTTATTTGTTTTCCTATACACAAGACTTTAATGAATATCAATGTACAAGTAAAGCTAAATTGACTTAGAAAATTATTCTAGATCCATCTGTTGAATAGTCCCTGATTCAATTTATTCTACTTTTAAGTTTTACAAACAAATATACAAACACATAACACCGTTTACCCCAGAGTGGAGTAGATTATACAAATTGTAGGGTATTTCTTAAATTCCTTCATAGGGTATAGGGATTATTCATTTACCACCAAGACACTCCAATTCTCACATATAAAGCTTCCACAGTCCTTGTACTTCCGTTCATATTTCCCACAGAACGCATATGTATGTATGCGTGTTTCTGTGTGTGTTTGTGAATTTCAATGGAAAAGTGTTTATTTTTCCTGGTAGCGTAAAACTATGGGTTTCCGTGTAACAGTGTATGTCCATCACTTTGTTTATGTCTGTGTCTGCGTTGCTATTTCGCAGTGAATGTGCGCGTGGGTGTGTGTCTGAGGTACATTGTATCTGTAGTTAAGTGCGTTGGTGTTTCCGCACTCAGTTTGAACAACTGCTATGACAAATTCTCTCTCTCATCAGCCTTCGCCATCTTTCCCTCTCTCTCGCTCGTTGTCTGTATCATTATGTTGGCATGTGAGTGGGAGTGTGATTGTCCACATTATCTGTTTGTTTATAAACGACGACCACTACCACTACTATTGCTGCTGCTGCTGCTGCTGCTCGCACATAGCATTTACTCGCATTTCCCTCCGCATTTACGGACTTACTTAATTTAATTAATTTTGCTAGCTTCAGGGGAGATTTTTCCAACCAACATTACCGTTTGTTTCCTATTTACCTATCTCTCTCCTCCACCCTGTGTTTTTTTCGCTTTTCACAACAATCACTTGGTTGCAATCCTTTTGGATGACAACAAGTTTAATTTGTTTATTTAAAAAAGAAAAACATAATAATAAAGTAGTCAACTTGGCAAACGGCAAATATTAATCATAGAATAAACAAATAAAAAACAGCAGTAAAGGAAACAAGGAAAAAAAACTACTCCAAAGGATCTCTGACAAAGCTGTGATTAATTTTATGATTGTTTCTCTTTATAAATTGAAAACGTTTTAAGTCAATATAAATAACACGGTTTTCGTGGGCATTTTTATAACGATTCTTTTTGCAGGTTTTAAATCAAAAGATTTTATTCGATTTTTTTTATTGTTGAGGAAACTTTATTTTTTTCATCAATATTATTTTATTGCCAAGCCAAACGTGAGGGGAATTTTTGCATTGATATTTCACACATTGAATGACATTTATTCCTGTGTGACATATGTCAGTCATATCTGCTTTTTATTGTTTCACATATCAAACTGTCAATTATTTTTCTTTTATTTGTTAACAAAATAAGGTTCGATGTACTGTGACTCAAATAAAAAAACGGTAAAAAAAATATAAGAAAAAAATACTAAGCCTTGTAAGTCAATGTAACAGTATTTACAGTCACTACTACATTCTGTTTCAACAGGACGGAGCCATGTTTTTTTTTAACAAAGTGTACCCTATAAAGGGTGTTTTTAATACCCTACACCACAATTTTAATATTAACCTATGAATTTGACTTTTTACTAAAAAGGTTGTACAAATATGCTAAATGGTAAAATAAGATATCGATATCATTTATTTTTTGAAAAATATAATTTCCCAAATTTTATGAGAATTTTTCGCGAAAAATATTTGACATATGATAAGATTTGATTGCAATTTTCTAAAGGTAAGGGGATGAGAAACGTGTGTGACTACTTTAAGAGAAATAGTTCCTCAAGGGTTTCCTTTATTTCGTTCTTTGAACTGATTTCCTTGCAAACTTTGTGGTCGAATATGGCGAAAACAAGAGCTAACCCAGAAAAACGGCTAGCACCACTGAATTCAGCAACGTCGAAAAAGGTTTATCCATAGGGTCTCCTTTCTGTTACATTTTTGGACTACCACAGTGTAATTATATAATTATATCCCATCGTATTTGTTGCCAATACCTTTAATCAGAGGACATTGAAATTTATTCGGAGCCAATGACATTTAACTGGGGGATCAATGACATTTACTACGGGGTCACTGACCTGTAATCCGAGGGGATCAATTACCTTTAATTCGGGATCATTGACCTTTAATCGAGATCAATTATCTTTAATTGGGGTCAACGTCCTTTATTCTGGGCAATTACCTTTAATAAGGGGTCATTGACCTTTAATCGGGGTCAATGACCTTTAATCAGGGGCCATTTACCTTTAATCGGGTTCATTGATCTTCAATCAGGGATATTGATTTTTAATCGGGGTCTATGACCTTTAATCCGAATCAATGACTTTAGATCCGAGGTCAATGACCTTAAATCCGAAGTCAATGCCCTTTAATCGTGATTAATGACCTTCAATCCGTGGCCATTGACCTTAAATCGGGATCAACGATCTTTAATCGGGGTCAAAGTTCTTTATTCTGGGTCAATGTCGGGGTCAATGACCTTTAGTCCGAAGCCAATGACTTTAAATCCGAGGTCAATGACCTTAAATCCGATGACAATGAACTTTAGTTCGAGGTCATCCGAATCGTTGACCTTTAATTGAGGTCATTGACCTTTACTTGGGGTCGATGACCTTTAATTCGGGTCAATGGCCTTTAATTCGGGGTCAATAACCTTTAATCGGGAGCAGTGAACTTTGATCTGGGGTCAATGACCTTTACTCGGGCGTATTGATCTTGAATCTGGGGTCAATGACCTTTAATCCAGGGTCATTGACCTTTAATCCTGTTCAATGACATTTAATCCGGCGTAATTTACCTTTAACCAGGGTCAAAGGCCTATAATCCGGAGTCAATGACCTTTAATGCTGGGTCAATGAACTTTATTCGGGGTTTTTGAACTTTAATCTGGGACAATTTTCTTTAATCAGAGGTCAATGACCTTTAAGCCGAGGTCACCGATTTTTACTTTATTTACCTTTAATCCGGGTCAATTACCTTTAATCGTAAGTCAATGACCTTTTATCGCTGTCTTTAATGGTGGTCAATGACCGTTAATCGATGTCAATGTCCTTTAATCGGGGTCATTGACCTTTAATCGGGGTTAATAACCTTTTATATGCGATCAATGACCTTTAATCCGGGGTTAATGACCTTTAATCGGGGTTAATAACCTTTTATATGCGATCAATGACCTTTAATCCGGGGTTAATGACCTTTAATCCTAACTCAACGACCTTTAATCGGGGTCAGTGACCTTTAGTTGGGGTTATTTACCTTTAATCGGGGTCATTGACCTTTAATCAGGGGTCAAAGACATTTAATCCGTGGTAAATGTCCTTTTATCAAAGTCGGTGATCTTTAATCGGGGTCACTGACATTTAATTCGGGGTCATTGACCTTTAATCAGGGTCAATGACCTTTAATCCGGTGTCATTGACCTTTAACCCGGGGCCAATGACCGTTAATCCGGGGTAATTGACCTTAAGTCGAAGTAATGACCTTTAGTCCGGAGTCTTCGACCTTCAATCCTGGGTCATTGACATTTACCCGAGGTCAATGACCTTTAATACGGCGTCAATGACATTTAATATTATTACTAGCCGAAAAGAAACTAATACTTGCAGTTCAAGTTTATCTATTAATATAACGGGTTTTCCAATAGGGATGATATGATTTTGAAGTGACGTTTCGGCCATTTGTAATATGTCATGATCTGTCATTTGTTTTTCATTGTATTCAGTAGTGTTTACAATTTCATCATGGAGAGATATACGCAAGAACAACGTTTACAAACTATTCAGTTTTATTATCAAAATAAGTCCTTTTTTTAATAAAAAACACACTTTCTAGTCGACCTACTACCTTGACACCCATGAGCAATATTTTAGCCCTCGTTAAGAGCTATCTTAGCTTCTATAACTAGAATTCTGCACAGCTGTGGACAAATTGATTTTCTTTGATATACATTTTCTAACAACTTGATGTTACTTTAAACCCAAAAAGTGTACCACAAAAATATGATCAGAGCTTTTGTTTTTTTTTTAATTAAAATACCAAATTTCTATGACTCGTATGAATATGTTTGCAAAGCCTCTAGGTTTTGGTTTTTCATACCATCTGAAATATAACGAATTCATTATTATGACTTTGATTTTTTGCTTACATGTCATTAATTTGGAACACGTCTAACTAAGTAACTAATCCTAGACCAACCAAATGTAACCACAACAAACATGTCGGTTCCTTTAACCATAAATGCAAGTTATGTCTATTGTTGTCATGTTCATTTGTGGTTAAATTAAATTCATAACTATTTATTTTCCAGACACCCATACATACTAATAGACTACATTCCCTCCTATCTGTGTGAGTAAATCCACAAAAATTTACATGAAGATTGATTTGACTCTCTAACAAAAGCCAAAACCTAAAGTATTTTTACATATGGTTAGTCTGGGATAGACTCGCCAGTCCTTGAGTGCCTTGACAGTTTACAACTGTGGTTGGCTGCTGCTGGTCTCCCAGTGTCTATAGAGCAGCCAGCAGAAGACAATTCATTGTCAAGGTACTCCAAACAAGAGGTTATTATGCAATATAAAAAAATTCCAAACTTCCCAAAACGAATATGAACACAGATGTGTGGGATAGTCACATAATAAAACATACGAAATTATTTTTTAAATAAACATTTTTCCATAGAAGAAAGAGGAAAATAAGAGAATAGCTTTTGTTTCTACTCTTCTGTGGATAAAAAAAAATCTGAAATTTTTTTAAAAAAAACAAAAGAAATGAAAACATAACAAGAATTTTTCTCCTCATAATTGTTTCACATATTTTTGTGTTAAGAAGTAGAATAGCAATACCTCAGGGAAAGGATGGAGAGTAAGTAATGTAACAAAAGGCAGTCAGCCAACCAGAGAGCCAGCCAGCCATCCAGCCGGCTAGAGTCATGTGAGCTGAAACCAGGAAGAGATGATGAAAAATAACAGCTTCAGGATAAAATAACCTCATCATGCCCGGGCAAACACTATACAACACTTATGGAAATAACAAAGCAAATTCTTTTCTTGGGCAACAACAATGGGCTGCAACTACATAAATACAAAAACTCTAACACATACTGGTACACATACACAGTAAATAGTTGTTTCCGTTTGGAAGAACATACCGGTACAAAAGAGTGTACCGGAAATTTCTGAACGGGAAACCATTAAAATCAATAGTTGGAAAAGCTCTACAAATTTGTGTGGTACTTTTTTAGGATCTTGTAGACTCTTAAATTTTAATAAAATGTATATCAAACGAACAACTTTTTACCAAAGATGAGCAGAATCTTATTTTCAGTTTAAAAAATTGGAACAAAAAATAAAAAATTTAAAAACTGAAAAACTCTACACCGATTTTGTGGTACACTTTTATGGCCTTTTAAATACTCAAATTTTAATAAAATTTATATCAAAGGAAAGCTCTTCCTCCATAGAAGTGCAGAATTTTTTTCTCAATGAAAAAAAAGTAGAATACAAAAACTCTACACAGATTTTGTGGTTCACGTTTAGGATCTTGTAGATCTTCAAATTTTAATAAATTGTCTATTAAAAGAAAACACTTTTTCCAAATATGAGCAGAATCTTATGTTCAATTTAGTAATATAAAGGGTGTCCCAAGAAGAGCGCAATTTTTTAATTACTGATGCAGCAATTGAATTGTTTCTCTGGCTGTATGACATGTGGCGCCGTCTTGTTAGAACCACTTCAGGATTTTCCGCACCCCTAATGCGACAATTCTGCCTATTGACGAAGCCATCAAGATGAAAATGGGCCTCGTCACTGAAGATGATTTTATCGGCAAAATCAGCATTTTCATGTTGTCCCTCCAATACCCAATGAACGAACTCCCTTCGCTGTCCTTCTCCATTTTTACTAACCTCGTACCTTCTACTAACAAACAATAACAATTATTCAAATGTCAAACAATGACACTTCGAATGTTGCGAGATTTAAAAATTGCGTTCTTCTTGGGACACCCTTTATAAGACAAAAATCAAAAACTAAAAAATCTAAATTTAAAAACTCTGCGCATATTTTGTGGTACACTTTTAGCATCTTGTAAACCCTCCAAGATTAATAAAATATATATTAAATAAAAACTCTTCCTCGAAAAATGTGATGAATCTTATTTTCAAAATGAAAAATATGGGACACAAAAACTCTATACAGATTTTTTGATCTTATAGACATTAAATTTTAATATGTATATAAATATCAAAAGAAAAATCTTTTTCCAAAGATTAAATTTAAATAAAAATAGGTAACAAAAAAATACGACATTTTAAAACTCTACACAGATTTTGTGGATCACTTTTAGGATCTGTAATGATCTCCAATTTTAATAAAACATATATCAGAGATAAGCTCCGCTTCCTAAGATGTGCAGAATCCTATTTTCAATTTATTTAAAATCTGAAAACAAAAAATAGAAATAGAAATGGGTCAGAATTTTTAATATTAACTAATGAAATCTATGTCTCCCTAAACATCTTATAAAAAGTTTACAAATGAAATAATTTGACATCGCTATCATTTATTTTTAATTTTTGGGGATTTGATTTTAAAAATTGAGAAAAATTCATTTTTGGGTTTTGCAAAATTGTCAACTGCTCTTGAAAGGCTGCACCGACTTCTTCAAATTTAAAGTTGTTTGCAAGAGAAATAACGGGAAATTTTTGTTTATATTTGAATTTTTTTTTCGATTTTTTTTTAAAAACTTTAATTTAAAAAAAATAAAAAATACCCCTTCGATATTTTCGTAACATCAGAAAACACGTTTTCCTCAATTTCAAATCACCATAGAATTTTGTAGAAAAAAAATTCAAAAAATAAATGATAGCGATATCGTATTTTTATAAAAATTTAAAAAATATGTGCTTAAAACTTTACACCGATTTTGTGGTACACATTTAGAATCTTTAATGCCGTAAAGTTTTAGTAAAAAATATTTAAGAGGACAGCTATATTTCCAAAGATGTGCAGTATCATATTTTAAATTAACAAAAATCAAAACACTCAAAATATAAGTTAAATATAATTACAATTTAAAATCTCTACACAGATATTGTGGTACACTTTTAGGACATCTAATACTCCCCAAATTTTATTAAAATACATCAACTGAAAGCTAATTTTCCAATAATGTGCAGAAACTTATTTTCATTTAAAAAAATTAGAAAACGAAAAAAATCATTTAAACAATATTTAAATTTGAAAACTCTACACAGATTTTGTGGTAAACTTTTATGACCTTTTAGATGCTCCAATTTTAATAAAGTATAAATCAAAGAAAAGCTCTTTTCCCAAAGCCGAACAGAATCTTATTTTCAATTTAAAAATTAGAATATAAAAGTAATATAAAAGTTAAAGGAAATATATATATATATATAAACCCTACAAAGTTTTTTTTTTAATTTCAAATGTCCTCACATATTTATGAAATGTATATTAAAGAAAAGCTATATTTCCAAATATGTGCGAAATTTTATTTTTAATTAAATTATTATATATTTTTTTATTTATATATTTGAATATTATATTTTTATATTTTAACATTTTCATTTTTTATTTTTTTAAAATATGTGTACATTTTAAATTTTTATATTTGCGTACAGTTATATTTTATTTTAATGTTTTTATACTTTTGTATTTTTAAATTTTTGTGTTTTTGTATTTTTATATTTTATATTTTTAAATTTTTATATTTCTGTATTTTTATATTTCAGTATTTTTATAATTTTATAATAAAAATATAATATTTTTTTATTATTTTATATTTTTTATCTTTTTATTTTATATTTTTATATTATTATATAATTATATTTTTATGTTATTATATAATTATACTTTTATATTTTCATTTTTTTATTTTTGAATAATTTTATATTTTAATATTTTATATTTTCGTGCTTTCATATTTTTTATTTTAATATTTTTCTACTTTTGTATTTTGAAATTATTATATTTTTAAATTTTTATATTTTTATAATTTTATTTTTATATATTTTTATATTTATACATTTTTATATTTTTACATATTTAAGTTTTACAATTTTTTTGTTTCTATATTTTTATATTTTTATATTATATTATCATATTATTATATTATTATATTATTATATTATTATATTATTATATTATTATATTATTATATTATTATATTATTATATTATTATATTATTATATTAATATATTATTATATTATGTTATTATTATATTATATTACTATTATTATTATTATATTATGTTATTATATTATTATATTAATATATTATTATATTATAATATTATTATTTTATGTTATTATTTTATTATTATTATGTTATTATATTATTATATTAATATATTATTATATTATTATTATATTATTATGTTATTAAATTATTATATTAATATATTAATTTATTATTATATTATCATATTATTACATTATTATATTTTTTTAATATTTTAAAATTTTTACATTTTTAAGTGTTTAAATTTTAATATTTCTTTATTTTTATATTTTAATATTTTAATATTTTTATATATACTTTTTTGGTATTTTTATATTTTTATATTTTTTTATATTTTTGTATATTAATTATATTATTATATTTTACACAAATATTATATTTTTAAAAGAATATATTTTATATTTTTACATTTTAAGTTTTATATATTTATGTATTTTTACATTTTTAAGTTTTTAAATTTTTATATTTTTAGTTTTTATATTTTTATATTTTTTTATTTTTATATTATTATATTATTTGGGCCGGTCGATTGGCCACCAAGATTGTGTGATATTACACCGTTAGACTTTTTCCTGTGGGGATACGTAAAGTCTAACGTTTATGCGGACAAACCCGCTTCGATTCAGGCCTTGGAGCAAAACATCACGCGTGTCATTCGCCAGTTACCAGTCGAAATGCTCGAACGAGTCATCGAAAATTGGACTCAACGGATGGACCATCTGAGACGTAGCCGCGGCCAACATTTGATAGACATAATCTTCAAAAAATAAATGCCAAAGAATGTTCTTTCAAATCATAATAAACATTCTCCATTCAATTTGAATTTTCTGTGTTTTTTCTTTAAAAAAGTAGAGAACCTCGAAATGGATAACGCTATATTATTATTTTATAAATTTCACATTATCATACTTTCATATTTTAATATTTTTATATTTTTGTATTTATATATTTATAAACTTTTATATTGTAATATTTTTGGTGTAAGGTCTTGGGGCGAAGAACTTTAAGGGACTTAAAAATAACATAATAAACGGAAAAAAAGATAAATATGATAAAATTTCATTTAGGTTGTTTAAAATTGGCATAACACTTTGTTTCTTCTAAAAATTCAAAAGGAAATTTGTTAAATTTTATTGCCACATTTTACGTCCCCACCTAATATCCCTCATCTCCATACTTAACCGGAAACGACGACGGACGATATACAATAATGTAAATATGCCTTTTGGAAATTTCTCAAACCAACAATATGTCTGACTTTATATTTCCTTAGCCACGATGATGATGAACGAATTCTCCTTTTTTTTTGCTGTTTCATATGTCCTGGTGCCTTGTCTGGAAATATGGGTATCCGCTTTTGGCCTGGTCGTCGAGCCATGTCTGATGTCTGAGTTGAAATTGAATGGTGTAATATGTCAGTATGAAACAACATAACAATATCCGAGCATATGTATATTTCTGTTTTTCTTTCTTGCTTTTTTGTGGAGAATGACTAGGAATAGTCATCATCTCAACATAAAATATGTACGGGTAACCAAAAAAAACAAAATGGAAAATAATGATAAGTCACCAAAAGGGATACTCTTAGACGAGGTACCAAATATAAGATATTGGGTTTGAGATTCTAGAAAAAAAAATATTTGTATTACTCTTTGCAAAATCTATAAAAATATTCAAACAATTTGATGTAGGGGTAAAAAAATCGAAGAGAATTTCGTTAAGTTATAAGTATCTTCCTTGCAAAGGAGCCTTTAGCTCGAATATTATATGAGAATGTAGGCTTTATAATGCCCTTAATTGGTAATAAAAAGTAAGAGTAAAATATGGAAATTGCTACTTTAAAGTGTATCTAACCTTTAGAGAAATAAAATATGGAAATTTACATATTTGCCCATAACGGGTGGGAACAATTAGACCATTATTTTTCGAACTATAGTCATTGGGAAAGTTGTTTAAAATGCAAAATCTGTAGACATTTCGATTATTGCTACAGAAGTTACAAGGAAATCATATTTGTGTTTTTTAAAAATTATTACAAATAAGGCCTTATAAATACTCTGATAGGCTTAAAAATATTAAAATCAGTATTAAAACTACTCCCGAATTTCTATTACTTTATTTTCCTAATTTCGGGAAGTTATTACTATTTTTTTCACCCAAATTTTTCATACCAACCCACGTTTCTCTCCACATACAAATACTTACATTCTCATCATTTGGTTACTAAACAAATAAAACAGAGAACGATGTCTTCAGAAGACGAAGAAAAAAAAACCAAACACTCATTCGGACATAGACACAATTTTCCAAATAGGCAAATTCATCTGTCCTATGAAATCAGAGTGATGTCTACGTCTAAAAATGTCTTTATTAGGTTAGTTACTGCAGCAGCACAGTGGAACAAAAGTTCGGGAAAAAAGAAAAAACTAAAAGAGTAACATTTTAATTTTGTATTTTGGAAGACAGAGGAACATGATATGATTAACATTGAATAACTAATACATTTAAATTATTTTAGCCTTTCGCGACTTTAAAGTCGAATATCAGAAAACCCGGTTCTGTCCGCAAACTGGATAGCCACACATTTAGTGCTGGGATATTTTACTATACCCACCTCAGTACCCACAAATTATAAATTCACACATTCAAGTTTTTTTTATTTTCTATTTTTGGGAATTGGTCCCATAATTTTACCCACCAATATTTGCTACCAATATTTTGTTAGCTTCAGACCACTGTGGCGGTACTGGCTTCGTTTCTGTGCACCAAGGTTTCATAGATGTCCTGTCATAAATATGTCTACATAATCAAACATAAGTATTTATGTATGTATGTATGAATGTATATGCGTTTCTCATCTTTTGTATGCTTTTTCTCGGTCTGCGTATTTTGACTTCATCACATATTTGATTAATGTTGATTTAAAGTTTCATTTTGATGTGTCATACACACAAAAAGCCCCCTCTTCTTCACCCTCTCTCACAAATTCACCAACGTCACCGTAAGACTTGTTCAGTCTCTACTAAACGAATTTAAGGTCTCTCACCAACGATAAGAAAAAGAGCAACAAAAAAATACAACTACAATTACAAAAGCTACATTGAGAAGAATATCATGGGGGAGAAAGCTTACTAATCAAAGAAATTGTCATAGTCAGATTTCAAAGTCTTTTAAATGTTCTCTTCCTTTTCCGTTTCCTTTTGCCAATTGTTGTTGTCACTCATTTTGATGTTATTTTGCCTTTGTTGTGTTTTTCGTTTTTCTGGAGTTGGAGTTTTCATGATTGTTGTTATCGGTCGTTTTGTCGTTTGCTTTGATTGTTGTGTGTATGTTTTTCTTTTTCTTCTTTTGTATTCGAACCTCAATTGTTAAAATGTCATTTATTTTTGTTGCTCTCACCACAAAGCGAGTCTAAAGCACACATATGAGTAAATGAGAGAATGTGTTTGTACTTGCGGTTTTTTTGAACAAAAACAGAGTTGCCAATCATAAAATAAAGAAAAGTGGCCTCTACTTTTTCTTAAGAAAAAGTGATCTCTGACAACTTTTCTTTAAAAAAAGCGGTTTCTAACAACCTTTCCTTTAGAAAAAGTGGCCTCTGGCTACTTTTCCTTAAGAAAAAGAGGTCTCTGACAACTTTTCTGACAACTTTTTCTTAAGAAAAAGTGGTATCTGACAACTTTTCCTTAAGAAAAAGTGGTATCTGACAACTTTTCCTTAAGATAAAGTGGTCTCCGACAACTTTTACTTAAGATAAAGTGGTCTCTGACAACTTTTCCTTAAGAAAAAGTGGTCTCTGACAACTTTTCCTTAAGAAAAAGTGGTCTCTGACAACTTTTCCTTAAGAAAAAGTGGTCTCTGGCAACTTTTCCTTAAGAAAAAGTGGTCTCTGGCAACTTTTCCTTAAGAAAAAGTAGTCTCTGGCAACTTTTCCTTAATAAAAAGTGGTTTCTGACAAATTTTCCTTAAGAAAAAGTGGTCTCTGACAACTTTTCCTTAAGAAAAAGAAGTCTCTGTCAACTTTTCTTTAAGAAAAAGAAGTCTCTGACAACTTTTCTTTAAGAAAAAGTGATGTCTGACAACTTTTCTTTAAGAAAAAGTGGTGTCTGACAAATTTTCCTTAAGAAAAAGTGGTGTCTGACAACTTTTCCTTAAGAAAAAGTGGTCTCTGACAACTTTTCCTTAAGTAAAAGTGGTATCTGGCAACTTTTCCTTAAGAAAGGTGGTATCTGGCAACTTTTTCTTAAGAAAAAGTGTACTCTGGCAACTTTTTCTTAAGAAAAAGTGGTCTCTGACAACTTTTCCTTAAGAAAAAGTGGTCTCTGACAACTTTTCCTTAAGAAAAAGTGGTCTCTGACAACTTTTCCTTAAGAAAAAGTGATCTCTGACAACTTTTCCTTAAGAAAAAGTGATCTCTGACAACTTTTCCTTAAGAAAAGTGGTCTCAGACAACTTTTCCTTAAGAAAAAGTGGTCTCTGACAACTCCCGACAAATTTTTCTTAAGAAAAAGTGGTCTCTGACAACTTTTCCTTAAGAAAAAGTGGTCTTTGATAGCTTTTCCTTAAGAAAAAGTGGTCTCTGACAACTTTTCCTTAAGAAAACGTGGTCTCTGACAACTTTTCCTTAAGAAAACGTGGTCTCTGACAACTTTTCCTTAAGAAAAAGTGGTCCCTGACAACTTTTCCTTAAGAAAATGTGGTCTCTGACAACTTTTCCTTAAGAAAAAGTGGTCTCTGACAACTTTTCCTTAAGAAAAAGTGGTCTCTGACAACTTTTCCTTAAGAAAAAGAAGTCTCTGACAACTTTTCTTTAAGAAAAAGAAGTCTCTGACAACTTCTCCTTAAGTAAAAGTGGTGTCTGACAACTTTTCCTTAAGAAAAAGTGGTGTCTGACAACTTTTCCTTAAGAAAAAGTGGTCTCTGACAACTTTTCCTTAAGAAAAAGTGGTCTCTGACAACTTTTCCTTAAGAAAAAGTGGTCTCTGACAACTTTTCCTTAAGAAAAAGTGGTCTCTGACAACTTTTCCTTAAGAAAAAGTGGTCTCTGACAACTTTTCCTTAAGAAAAAGTGGCCTCCGACAACTTTTCCTTAAGAAAAAGTGGCCTCCGACAACTTTTCCTTAAGAAAAAGTGGTCTCTGACAACTTTTCCTTAAGTAAAAGTGGTCTCTGACAACTTTTCCTTAAGAAAAGTGGTCTCTGGCAACTTTTTCTTAAGAAAAAGTGTTCTCTGGCAAATTTTCCTTAAAAAGTCTTTTCCTTAAGAACAAGTCGTCACTGGGAACTTTTCCTTCAGAAAAAGTGATCTCTGACAACTTTTCCTACAGAAAAAGTGATCTCTGGCAACTTTTCCTACAGAAAAAGTGGTCTCTGGCAACTTGTCCTTAAGAAAAAGCGGTCTCTGACAACTTTTCCTTAAGAAAAAGGGGTCTCTGACAACTTTTCCTTAAGAAAAAGTGGTCTCTGACAACTATTCCTTAAGAAAAAGTGGTCTCTGACAACTTTTCCTTAAGAAAAAGAAGTCTCTGACAACTTTTCTTTAAGAAAAAGAAGTCTCTGACAACTTCTCCTTAAGAAAAAGTGGTGTCTGACAATTTTTCCTTAAGAAAAAGTGATCTCTGACAACTTTTCCTTAAGAAAAAGTGATCTCTGACAACTTTTCCTTAAGAAAAAGTGGTCTCTGACAACTTTTCCTTAAGAAAAGTGGTCTCTGGCAACTTTTCCTTAAGAAAAAGTGGTCTCTGACAACTTTTCCTTAAGAAAAAGTGGCCTCCGACAACTTTTCCTTAAGAAAAAGTGGTCTCTGACAACTTTTCCTTAAGTAAAAGTGGTCTCTGACAACTTTTCCTTAAGAAAAGTGGTCTCTGGCAACTTTTTCTTAAGAAAAAGTGTTCTCTGGCAAATTTTCCTTAAAAAGTCTTTTCATTAAGAACAAGTCGTCACTGGGAACTTTTCCTTCAGAAAAAGTGATCTCTGACAACTTTTCCTACAGAAAAAGTGATCTCTGGCAACTTTTCCTACAGAAAAAGTGGTCTCTGGCAACTTGTCCTTAAGAAAAAGCGGTCTCTGACAACTTTTCCTTAAGAAAAAGGGGTCTCTGACAACTTTTCCTTAAGAAAAAGTGGTCTCTGACAACTATTCCTTAAGAAAAAGTGGTCTCTGACAACTTTTCCTTAAGAAAAAGAAGTCTCTGACAACTTTTCTTTAAGAAAAAGAAGTCTCTGACAACTTCTCCTTAAGAAAAAGTGGTGTCTGACAATTTTTCCTTAAGAAAAAGTGATCTCTGACAATTTTTCCTTAAGAAAAAGTGATCTCTGACAACTTTTCCTTAAGAAAAAGTGATCTCTGACAACTTTTCCTTAAGAAAAAGTGGTTTCTGACAACTTTTCCTTAAGAAAAAGTGGTCTCTGACAACTTTTCCTTAAGAAAAAGAGGTCTCTGACAACTTTTCCTTAAGAAAAAGTGGTCTTTGACAACTTTTCCTTAAGAAAACGTGGTCTCTGACAACTTTTCCTTAAGAAAAAGTGGTCTCTGACAACTTTTCCTTAAGAAAAGTGGTCTCTGGCAACTTTTTCTTAAGAAAAAGTGTTCTCTGGCAAATTTTCCTTAAAAAGAGTTGTGTTTTCCTTAAGAACAAAGTGGTATCTGACAACTTTTCTTCAGAACAAGTCGTCACTGGAAACTTTTCCTTCAGAAAAAGTGATCTCTGACAACTTTTCCTACAGAAAAAGTGGTCTCTGACAACTTTTCCTTAAAAAAAGTGGTTTCTGGCAACTTGTCCTTAAGAAAAAGTTGTCTCTGACCGCATTTCCCTGGGAAAAAGTGGTGTCTGACATATTTTCCTTAGGAAAAGTTAGTGTCTGACTACAAATTCCCTCACTCTGGCAACTCTTCTGCCTCACGGATCATTATTCATGTTTCTTGGTAGAGATAATGTCCGCAAACCCTCACTATACTTTACATACTCTCCTATACGGTTCCTTTAATTTTAGTTTTGTTATGATTTCTTCTACTCCCTTCTCCTTTTCCTTTTTCTTATTCGATATTCTCTTTATAACAAAAGAAAGCCAGGAAGTACAAAATGAACTCTACTGCTATTGTATTGCACGTTTTTACTTACATAGAAGGGAGCCTTTTGGCTGTGTGTGTGAGAGTCTCTGGAAAAAACATTCAACAATTTAATTTGTGTCTACTGAAGAAAGGAGGGAAAATGAGGAGAAAGAGCAAGAGAGTAATCAACGTACTGAGAGTGTGAGGTATGAAGGAAAAGCCCTTAAGCATAGATGGATGTCTGAGGCCAAAGAATGTAAATCACTTGCAAATACAACAGTCACACAAACATACATTCGTTATATGCGTGTGTGTGCACATAATTTGTTGTTTCAATGGCTTTTTTGGTTAATGCTCTTTTTGACGTCGTTGTAGTTATGCTGCTGCTGTTGTTGTTCTTATTTTAATGAAACCAAAACTAAGTACGTACATACGTCTCCTTCGTTGTATGTTCAAATGTGGCTTTGCTTTGGAAGTTAACGAGAGTGTGAGAAAGGGAGGGGGAGGGATAAATTGAAACGGTACTCAGTCTTAGTGTTGACGACAAATAAGTAATCAATATGATGAATTCGTAATGATTTGCCTCATTCCATGAGCTTAGGTGGTTGAGTACGTGGGCTTGTACAAGTATTGTCTAAAAGCTTCCTTTTGAAGTACCTACTAAGGTTGATGATAGCTTAAGGCTATTTTAAATCCGCAAAGGCTGTGTTGACAGGTTACTTCCTTAAATCAACGGATGGTGTTTAAAGTAAGTATTTTGCAAATCTGTATAATTGAGGCTTTCAATTAAAGCACTTATATTGAAGCAAAAACAATACTAGATAATGTAGATTAATAATGTAGTTTCCATTGGATAATAATATAACCAGAAAGGTCATACGATATGATGTCAAATCTCTAGAAAATTAGGGATCAATGCATCTTTTTAAATAAAAAAACGACTGCTACAATATTACATTCTCTATAAAAAGGTCAATGTAACAGTGGAACTTTTCTGCAAAATTATATCAATGATCTAGTGACGCTATTTCAGTCAAAAGACCAATTAGAGTGAACAATTTTCTATAATAATATATATTTCGCTATTATGGTAAAGACTACTTATTCTATTAAAAAAAGGTAATTGTAATAGACGTATTTAAAATAAATTACATACTGTTCTTACAAGTTTCCTTCAAAACAAATTTGTACAGAAGGCGAAACATTTTTTAAATTTCTTATAGAAAATTATGTTTAAATGATTCTACGGTATGAAAGAACATACGATTCCTATAGGTAAAAATAAAACAAGTGTGTCAACATTTTTGGGAAGGTCAAGATTTTTTGATTTTTTTTTTTAATCTGGTTGATAATTTGAAAAAAATAAAACAATTTGAACCGTTTTGCAAAATTTTGATTTTTTCGCGAGATATGAGCTATTAAATTTTTCCGAGTGTGTTTAGAAAACTGCAATTTTCTCCGGAAATATTGGATGGATTCGACCGAAATTTTTGCAGGTCGGTCCGAAACATTTCCTAAAATCTAAATATATCATAATCTTTAATTACCAACTGACCATATGAAAAATATTGCAAAATATTTTTTGCATATGCGAATAATTTCTCCTTCTGGAGCAGTAATTTGAAATATTTTATATGTAGAATGCGTCCTATATTGACGTCCACCAGAATCAGAAAAAACATTTTGGTAGATCGCGCTTTGTAAAAATGTACAGCAAATTTACGGACACTACCTTTTTGAAAATATTTTTGGTTCATTATTACAGGACCTCAAGGACTTTACCAATTTTGTCCAAATTTACAGAATAGCTGAATCCATTAGTTCTGAGCAAAAAAACGCATTAATTTTTTTTCGGCGGATCAAGTTCTCAGCATCGCGAGCTTACAAACTGTGGATATACAATATCTCCGTCAATTCCTAATCAATCTGTACAAAATCAACGTCAAAAGAGACGTGAGAAAAGTCACTTTTATATCTTGTTTGCTAATATATGTTTTCTTAACCCATTAAGAGCCAATTGTTTTACTTTTTGTGTTAAATGCAATGATTTTGGAAAATGCGTTATGGACTGGACTGTTCGTGCGACGGTATTGCACAAAGTACCTACTAATCTTCCTTAAAAAAATTGGATTGCGATTAACAATTCTTTTTTAAAATATCAAATTAAAGGAAACATGTTTGCTTAACATATTCTGTAAAAAGACTCGTTATTGTAGCTTTTTCCTATAATAAGTACCTACATAGATTTTTCGTTAAGATTTCCGATAAAAACTATCTAAAATTTGTCATCAAAATTTTACAAAGATTTTTTCCTGTAAAAATTATCTGCGACTCTTCTTTAAATTTTACTATTATAGACCTAATGATTCTTTCATAAACTATACTTCCTCTATAAAAACAATCTGTAACGGAACTACGATACTTCTGTCAAGGGATCTACGATGCTTTCGATAAAAATGATATAAGATTTGTCATTAAAATGTACCAACGATTTTTTTAATTTCTGTAATTTTAATTTCTTTAATTTCTCTTCTTTAATATTTATTTGTAATTATCTAATGATTCAGCAATAACCTATACTTCCTCTATAAAAAAAATTATGACAGAGGACCTACTATGCTTCTGTAAAATTTCCTGTTAAAGAAACTATGATTCTCGTTTATACAGTTCAGTTAAAGTACCTAAAACTCTTGTTTACAAATATTTATTTATTTATTTATTCAGTTTATGGTTTACAATCCTCACAGACTAGCAATTAAAAATAAATTAAAGCTGAGGTTTTATAACATTTGTTTAAAGAGTATGAAAAATCTAAATTAAATCGTTTATTAATAATGTTAAACTCTTTTAAAGACCTTAAAACAGGTTCAAAAGAAGAGTAGTTACTCCTATAAAAAGGGATATAAAAAGAGGCATTATAGCGTAATGATCTAACGATCTTGGTATCTGTCCCATTTGGATTACCTCTTCCCACATATGAAGTCAGATGTAGGCTGATCCATCTAGAAACGCTTAAAAACCGTAGGTCAAAATGCTCGGTTTTGTTTGTTTATAAATTAATTAATGGATTTATAGATTGTCCCTCGCTTCATAGTCTTATTGGCTTTAACATTCCTGTTAGATAATTACGCTGTAATGCCTCTTTAAACAAATTTTGTAAAACCTTAGATTTAATCTATTTTTAATTGCTAGTCTGTAAGGATTGTAATCCATAAACTGAATAAATAAATAAATATTTCTATTTAACTAACTACGAAAAAAGGATAATCGAGGAAGAGCTATACAAGTAAAGCATAAATATCTTTTAATAATAATTTTGGACATACGTAACTTAAAATCGTCATAAATCCTTAAAAGTATTTATTTTCTATTAAAGAAACTACTAACTTAGAATTATCTAAAATGGATAAACGATTCTTGCCTACAATGTTCTATAAAAGAATCAACGTTTCATGGTTAACATTTTCTAAAAAAGATTCAAGGTTCTTGCTTAAAATTTCATATAAAATATATTAGAGTTTAGCTTAACCAAGATTTTTGCTTAAAAATGTCTATACAAAGATCTACAATTTATACTTAGGATTATCTAAAAAAGATCAACGATTTATGCTTAAAATTTTCTATAAAAGGATTCAGGATTCTTGTATACATTTTTTTATAAAAAGACGCAAGATTGCTATTTTTTAATTTTTAATTTAAATTTTATATAAAGAGACTCACGATTGTGGCATATAAAGAGTTACGATTTTTTGTAAAAAAAAAAATTGTAAATAGAACTACGATCTTCTCTCTAAATTTTTTCTAACAAAGAACTTACTATTCTTCTCTACACTTAAAAAAAAAGGATTTTTATTAATATTCGTTATTTAAGGACCAAAATTCTATTTAAAATACTTTGTAAAAAAAACTTCGATAATTGTTGAAAATGTAATGCTAGGATGCCTACATTGCTAAAAATCTATCTACAAAAGGTCCTGTTATAAAATTTTCATTTTTTACATATTTTTAAAGGTTTATGTTTTTCTTTTTCTGTGAAAAAAATTTATCTACGACAGACCTACGATTTTTTTAGAATTTTTTGTTGAAAACCTACTTTTTATGGCTACTGATCAATTGGTACATTCATTAGTCTTAAATCAGAAATAGTTTTCAAAACACATTTAATCCCAATTTATTTTAACAACAATTTCTCACAAAAACTCAATAAAATAAATTTAATTCGTAAATATTTCAACATGTCACTCACATACATTCGTACTTCGCAAACACACACACAAAGCTCATACTCAATTTAAATTTCATTATAAATTTTGAGCCAGAGTAATAGCATCATTCGCATTTAATTGCAACATTTGTATGCAAAAATAAATTATATTTTTCGAATAAATTCATTAAAAATTTACCTATGACATAGTCGAGTATTTATGGAGGGAGTCTCATAACGACATCCAAGAAAACTTTCAGGGTGATGGGGTGGGGAGGAGCAGAGAACTTTAATTAAGTGTTGACAATCTCTAGCGACGCATCTAAGGCACGTCGTGGTTACCAAACTATGTGTGTGTACCTTTGCTCGAGAAAATTCCTAAGACTAGAAAGGCTTTGGCATGAACGCCTCGTCGCATGTTTATGAACACGCAAAAACTATTGTATGAATTGTGCCATAGAACCATATACATATATAGTACTATAGTACTTACACAATCACATAAACGTAATGGATAATGTATGCAAAAAAGGATTATTGGGGGAGTGCTAAACGAATGTAGCATAAATATCTTTTATTAATAAATTGGGACATACGTAACTTAAAATGGTCATAACTCCCTAAAAATATTAATTTGCTATAAAATCAAATAAATATCTTTCAATATTAAAATAGAGTTGGATATATGTAACTTAAAATGGTTATAAATCTTTAAACATCTATAATTTCTACTATCTATTTTGATTTGGATATAACTATACCAAGTGGATATAGCACTTACACAATCACGTTAACGTAATGTATGCAATCATAAATATATTTTAAAAATAAATTTGGACATACGTAACATAAAATCTTTATAAATCCTTAAACAAATTTTTTTTCTATAAAATCGAATAAATATTTTTCAATAATAAAATTGATTTTGATATAACTTTAAATGGCTATAAATTTTTAAACATGTTTCTGTTCTACAAACCTTTTAATAATAAAAACGATTTTGTAAAATCGTCATAAATCTTTAAACCTATACTTACATAGTAAAACTTTTCACACCACCTTGTCTGTTTTAAATGTCACACTTAATTGTTTACTTTTAATTATAAAAGTTTTGATACAACTTAAAATATATAACTATATCTATTGGATATAACTATATCTATTGGCTATAAATTAAGTTCTATACAAGTGTATCATAAATATATTTTAAAAATAAATTTGGAGATACGTAATTTAAAATTGCCATAAATCCTTAAACATATTTATTTTCATAAAATCAAATAAATATATTTCAATAATAAAATTGAGTTGGATATAACTTAAAATGGCTATAAATCTTTAAACATCTTTCTGTTCTACAAACCTTTTAATAATACAATGTATTTTGATATATCTTAAAATCGTCATAAATTTGTAAAAATAGTAAAAATTTTCAAATCACCTTGTCTGTTTTAAATTTCACACTTAATTGTTTACTTTTAATTATAAAGGTTTTGATATAACTTAAAATCGTCATAAATCCTTAAAACAAATTTATTTTCTATAAAATTTAATATAACGGGTGATCCAAGTAGAGATACTTTTTCAATATCCTTTTTTTGACAGATCACGTGTGAGTCGTGTCATGCTGTCATGTTATTTTTGTTAAGTATTATTTGAAATTTCATCATGGAAAGACTTACGCCTGAACAACGTTAACAAATCGTTCAACTTTATTACGAAAATTCACGTTCTGTGAGGAATGTGTTTCGTGCACTTCGCTCAACTTATGGTCAACATAATCGGCCTACTGAGCGTACTATTCGCAACACCATCACCCATCTTGAGACCCAGCATTCATTATTGGATAATATTCGACCGAATAGACCACGTCCAGCACGCAGTGAAGAAAATGTAGCGTCCGTAGCTGAGAGTGTACACAGTACACCGAAGACCGAAGACCGTGGAGAGTCGATTCGGCGTCGTTCGCAGCAACTCGTACTGACGTATGGAACGACTTGGCGCAAAAGTCTTTAACGATTTATAACTTAAAACGGTTATAAATCGTTAAAGACTTTTAGCTTTAACATTTCAACCACTCACATCACCTTGTTTGTTTTTAATTTGACACTTAATTGTTTACTATAGGAAAAAAATAAAATTAAATGGATTTTGATATAACTTAAAATCATAGTCATAAATCTTTAAGCCTATACTTACATAGTAAAACTTTTCACACCACCTCGTCTGTTTTAAATTGGACACTTCATTGTTTTCTTTTAATTATAAAGAAGATTTAGATATAACTTAAAATCGTCATAAAACCTTAAAACATATTTATTTGTTATAAAATTAAATATACTTAAAACGGTTATAAATCTTTAAAGACTTTTAGAACATCTCAACCACTCACATCGCTTTGTTTGATTTTAATTTGACACTTACTTGTTTACTTTAAGAGAAAAATAAAATTTGGATATAATTAACTTAAAATAGTCATAAATCCTTAAACATATTTATTCGTTATAAAATCGATGGATTTGGATATGACTTAAAATCGTCATAAATCTTTAAGCGTAGAATACGAATTTTAGTTTTAACATCTCAACTGCTCTCTTGTTTGTTTTAAGTGTGACACTTAATGGTTTAACAGCTGTCCATGACAGTTTGTGGTGGGTAAGTTCAATGTGATCTAAACTGTCATTTAGATGGGCTTTCATGTCTTTGAACAATGTTTTCCAACTCCTTGTTCTTGTTTGAAAAACATTCCATAACTGTAGTGCCAATTTCATAACCCTTTACTAGTAAATTGGTTTACAAATTTATGTAATAAATTTTTAACAAGGCAAAACCATAAAGTTTACTACCTACCACTACATATGAACTACAATGTGTGTATGTATGTAGTTTACATCTAGATTCCAAAGCTCTGTAAAACTTTGCCAACAAAATGATGGAAATAAAGGAAATTATAAATATGTAATAATGAAATTAACATGAGTTGTTTGTTATATTCAAATGGGTAGCGATAGAAATTTAAAATAATAATCATCGATAGGCCATATCGCTCACTCACTTCAAGAGTGACATAACTCAAAATGTTAAATTGTCAAAATGTTTAACTTTAATTCCGTTTAAAAAGATAAGTAACATGAAATAAGATGTTTAAAAACGCTGGAATAATCCAAAATATGGTTGTTTACTTATAAAATAAATTTCGTAGTTTCGTTTTTGGCTATTGAGTTCGAGATCGTTGTTTCGCTGAGACATATTTTCGGACACTTACAAAATTCGCATTTCTGTAAAGCAACCTCAAAAATTTTATATTTTGAGTTATGTCGCTCTTGAAGTTTAATGTGCGATATAATAAAAACATTAATAGTATTTTAAACTTATTATTATTAAAATTATATTATCTGATCGCTGCACTTTTGGAAACGAATTGATTTGATTGAAACTTATTGTGAATGATAACTGAATAATCTGAATACAAGAATTTTATAGTTTTCCCAATTGTACCTTTGTATATTTTCTAATTATTCTAATATCTATTAATAGACCTAAGATGCTTTCTGCTAAATGACCTTCGATTCGACCTTCGTAAAATTTTCTATTCAGGGCCTACGATTCTATTTAGAATTTTTTATTTTTTAAAATACCACGATTATTTTTGCTTAAAATAAAGTACGGAGAGTCATGCGATTGTTCTTTGAAAATTTTCCATCAGGTTAGGTTAGGTTAAGAAGTGGAGGCAGTTTGCTCCACCTCATGTCCTTGCACATACACATAAGTCAGCATTCGTTATGTTGTGCGCTCTAATTATTTCTTGGATTAGACCTGAGAAGTTATTTTAGGAACTCTGTACTATTGACATAGTCCTTAATTGTTTGTTGGGTCAAGTCTGGTAAAGAGTAATTTCACAAGAAAAGTCTCTATTTTTCTCAATTTCAGCAAAGTTTTGGTTTTGTCCTCGTTTTTGTCACCCCACAAGATTCTTGTTGTTTCCCCAATGGTTTCACTATTCCGTGACGTGATATGGGTATTATTTGCCCATGTTTTTAGTTCAGAACACATAGCTCCGTTGGGTTTGCTTTCTCTAGGTTTGTTGTTTGCAATTCCCTGGCTCGTGAGCCTACAATCCTAGGTTTGATCTTTGAAATGTATTCTTCGAAATGTTTCTGGTAAATGATTAATGCTATTTTTCTCTTTAAAATGTCTTCTCAAATACTTGCAATAATAATGAGAGTCTTTAATATATTTCCGCTAAAAGATCTATGTACTTCGATTTATTTGTCTACCCACTTTAATATCTTTATTTGTAAAGACACATTTTCCAATTCCTCGAAACTTTATATGAAATTAAAATGTTTGTGACAATGAAAGAAGTTTGGTCGGCGGTTTTCGAATATTAACACAAATCATGGAAATTTTCTTATTGGTGTGAATTTTTGTTCTTTTGCTTTTAATAAAATAATGTCACGTTTAGTAAACGTGTTAAATCTTTAAACTCACGCGAAAGGTGAAAGAATAAATATTTTGGATTTCTTTTTTTATTACATATTTGCTATTGAGCTTTTCATAAAAGCTATATTTATAATATTATGATAAATATATATTATTTGAGCTCAAAATATTACTATATCATTAATTTTTGGAAAAAATATAGAAAATAATGTCGTTTGCCATTTGTAGTTTTTACGTTACGATGTTCACTAATTAGAGTTGGTCGGTAAGTCCTGCATCACAAGTGACAATTTTTTCCAAGCAAGTGTCAAAGTTTGTGGGAGAGAGAGGCAGAGAGCTCTTTCCGCCTGCCTCTCTCTCTAACACACTTAGTCCAGATTTACACTAGTATATTTTTTCAGCAGCTTATCCGCTAATTCTCTTTTAAACTTGCCTCTGCGTTTAGACACGTAATTTTGTTTCGGATATTTCTGTGTGAATTGTTGTTGTTTCAAAGTGCGAGTGAAAAACACAAATCGTTCAGCGCGATAAGCCCGAGTACGGGAGAGTTTTTTCCCCCTCTTGCCGACTGCCTCTCTCTCCTACAAAACGACGATAATCTGCTGAACATTCAGCCAATGTAAATAGGGACATACTTGGGAAAAATTACCTCGTGTGATTCAGGACTAAGTACAGTTGTTTACAATTGAAGGCCGCGTTAGGCAAACATAACTTTTGCCGTAGCATAACGATCCAATCTGTTCCATGAAAATCAGTGTAAACCATTAATCAATGAAAACGAAACGTAAACGGAACGAAATAATCTGCTCCAAATTGATTTGGACGGTATGTTTAGGTATGTTTCACAAACAGCTGATTGAAAATTGAGGTTTTAATACAGTTGTTTACAGTTAGAGGCTGGGTTATTCAAACAACCGTAACGTTACCGTAGCGTATTTAATCGGCTTGTCATATTGAAATCTGCATAAACGATTAGCCATATAAAACTAAATGTAAATGGAACGGAAGAACCTGATGCAAATTGGAGCTACGTACTACGTGCATTTGAAAACAGCTGATTAAAATGTGAAATTATGAGAATGATGTCATTAAAATCAATGAAACAAAGAAAAAAGACGAAATTTATGCCAAATCTTTAGTAATACAATGGAGAATTAAACATATAATTTTAAAATAAGAGAAATTAATAGAAAATAAGTTTAAGATATGTTAATTACTCTATGTTTAAATGACTCTGACTCATATCAAATGTTTTATTTTTTTTTTTTTTGAAAATAAGAGGTTACGGCATCGTTTGCTTAAACTAAGATAATTACGATAACATCGACATTCTTCGCCACGTTGTAGATTTGACATCTGCCAAAAGTGCATACTATAATAACTATAGTCATGTCGAATTTTTGGACTGATATTTCAAATGATTTAATATCTAATAAATAACAACTCTTTATTGTTCATATTTTAACACCTACAACAACTATTGTCTAACTTCTATTTTATAAAATTTTTAATTTCGTTTCAAAATTCACCAACAGCCCATTGTCATTCAGTGTAGATACTACTCAAAACGAACCAATAGTTGAATATGAACAAAAATTTTTTTGGCTGTTTAATAAACAATTGAAATTCTATTCTTTTTTTTATTTCATTAAAAGAACAAAAGATTAGAATTTTTGCCACAAAACACAATCATCGACCACAAAAAATAATATTTTTTTCCCAATTTTCAATTCACAGATTGTTTAGAATGTCGCGCTCCCGTTTTGCCAAAACACAAACCAGAACATGCATAATTGTTCATCGATTTTGAAAAATTGTGGAGGGGTGTCTCGTGATCGGGAGGGACAGCAGCTGGTATGGGGGAGACGGGGCGGGCGGTGTTGGTCACATTGAATTGAATGTCAAAAAAATTTGACCAAACACTCTTATCTAAATCACACCAGTCTGAGGGGACAGTGTGCTAAATCTGTATTCCAACAGCAGATGAATGAAGCTATCAAATTTAGCAGAATTTGACAACTGTCAATATTCGTACAGGGGTCTGTGTCAAACAGTTGACATTTAAAAAAAGAATATCTAACAACTGTACATAATGTCTCTACGAAGTGACTGTCAAAATTTATGCTAAAAATGTTGACGTTTATAAATTATTGTGAATGAAGAATTTAAGCGTACCTAGCATATAGGTATTCTGGTTTTATGTAAGTTCCTGCCGTTAAGCTTAACCCCAACGTGCACTAAACACCTGGGTGAATACATCGTCGACCAATGTCCCCACACACTTTGTGCATGAGCATCAATCAATTAAGTGTATTTGACACTTTTCCCTCCTCTTTGGTGATGAGCGGAGCCCATCTAAAACTCCTTACCATTCTATGGGTCATGACACCCGGTTGATATGCAACTCCACATTCGAGACTATACTCTCCCTGAGATTTTGGTATAAACTGCAGCCACCTCTATGCCCCGCGAAGGTACCACACCAAGAGCCAGGCTGGGACCGAAGTTCTTGGGGCTTTTGACTCTCGTGGTACCATATTAAAGACTCTGTCAGACTGCATAGACGAAGATAGTACCAGATATACCCCAAAAAATCAAGGACTGGTAACCCATTTGGGATCCCTATCCAGTCCCTTTCCTGGGAATAGACTACGTAGATCCCCCAAACTATAGGATCAGTAAGATTTCTGGCAATAGTCCCATTTCCATCACTCTTTAAATAAAATAGGCAATAAGGCAGTGATCCGTCGTAACAAAAACGATAAGTGAGACGCCCGGTCTCGATAAGGACAGCAGGGAATTAGTGCGTTTGGAGTTTAGGCGGATCCACATCAGCCAGGAATGAATGCAGTTTCTGACCAGTGACTACCTGTCCTTTATTGCCGTAAGGGCACCATCTCTCAAGAAGAACTTTCAGGTCACTAGAAGCATGCCGATATATTACAGTTCCCCTGGCGCGTGTAAAGTAGTCCCGTCTTGCAAGTTCGTCTGCTTTGCAATTCCCTGGCATCTCCCTAAGGCCAGACACCATATCACTTGAATATTGAACAGTTGAGCCTTATTGTTAAGATATCTGCGACAATCGAGTGCTGTTTTTTAAGTAAAGAATACAGTATCCAGGGGTTTTATAGCAGCCTGACTATATTGATGCCAATTTTGGTCAGAACATTAATTTTCAGCCATTCTTCTACCACTCCAAAGCTTAAATTTCTGCCTGGTGAACACTACAGTGATCATGCAGCCTTTTGCAATGGGTAGCTTAAGTTCTCCGAAAAGACACCAGAGTCCACTTGGTTCTTTACTTTGGAACCGCATGTATAGAAGTCCACGAATCTCCTATGTGCAGGGATACAATTATTTTATTGTGATCCATAAGGTAAGAGAGTAAGATCTTCAAAAAGACAGTGAAATCTTTATCTTGTCAAAAATTGGTTTAGATATAGTGTAGTCAACAATGCCCGGAAGCTCAGGAATTATGTCTAGAATCAGACTGTGTCCGTAGCTATTTCCTGACCAGAATGACAATTCCCTAAGTCTAATAGCAGAAGATGCGGCATATTGCCTTACTAGAATGTCTAGCAGCATTACATATAGTATCACATTTAGTGCCTCAGTTGACGTAGTGCTTAACGTCCAGAGATACACATATCAGTCCAACGCAGCACATTGTTTAGTATAGCGCAGAAGGTGTATTTTTGCAAAGCCGTTCACCAGGCGGCAATTTCGTACAACATTATCGGTCTGACTAACGCCGTGTATACAACCAATAAACTATAAGCGGCTTCAGACCATAGCTTCTTCAAATTGCCTCTTTTACAGGTATACTCGTATAGCGCTACCACAGCCTTCTTTGCTCTTTACAGAATGCTAGGTTTGAAGTATAACGTCCTGCCTATTAAAATACCTAAGTATTTTGGGCTTTCCTGCTGAAAAGAACTATAGTTCTGTCTTGGTCAGGTTCTCACCAAGACCCTTAGAGGTATCCCATCTTTCGGTTACATGAAGAGCCTGCTGTAGGATGTATAAGTATTAGAGCTCGACCGAAGTCGGATTTTAAGGCCGAAGCCGTAGCCGAAGCCGAATGTTTTATATTTGTTGAAGAATTGTTTACTTCGCACCAAAAAATTGTGTTTTTAATCAGTTTATGTCTACTGTTTACGTATTTATTTACTTAGCACATAAAATTAAAAACCTTAATGTTATAATGACAAAGAAAGTATTTTTTTTTTTTTGTAGTATTGTTCACTTCTGTACACTTCTATGAAGATTTCCGTAATAGAATTTAAAAAGTCATATAATTCTATTTTTTTTTGTACTTTTTGAACAAAAAATCGGCCTTCGGGCAACAGCGGCTGATTTTGCGGCCGAATGCCGAATATTGGCCGAATATCGAGTTATAGCCGTAGCCGAAGCCGAACATTCGGTCGGGTACACAGAACCTTCCCATTAAACGCTATAGCCACGTCATCCACATAGGCAGTCTCGTAATCTTGACACTCATCTTCTCCACTGAAAGTAGAATATTGTTTATGTAGAGATTCCATAGCAGAGGAGAAAGAACGCTCTCCTGGGGCGTTTCCCTGCTGACAAATCTAGGGTGCTTTGTTGACCCTAAGCTAGCTGACCTCTCTTAATCAGAAGGTTATGAATGAACCTGCGTATACAGTTATCAACCCCCGGGATTGCCAGAGACGTAACTATAGCGGATTTATATTATTGTAGGTCCCCTCTAAGTCTAAGAAAGCTACCATAGAATATTCCTTAGTAGGGAGAGATCGTTAATAAAGCTGAGATGCAGGGCGATTTTGGGGGATTTACTTTTGATATATACATGTATATGTTAGTAGATAGTAGCCTATGATCAATGTTGTCCTACGATAACTATCAATTAATGTCTGTAGGGTCAGCAGCAAAAATGACGATAGACTAATCGACAGGAAATTAATTAATTCCTGTGTAACTAGGCTTTCCCGTTTTTGGGATGAAGACATCATTGGTTTCTCTCATTTGATACAACAAGTATAGAGTTCTATGAGCCGGGGAGTAATTGTATCAGCCAATGCCTGTTGCTTCGCCGACAAGATATTGTCTGGTCCTGACGACTTAAAAAGGTTTAAAACGTTTGATAGTCCAAATAATTAAAGATTCGGATACAATATCGCTGGCGACCTCTGATGGATGTATTTTAAAGGAATCCCCAATTGAAGTACTCAAAGCCTCTTCAGAGTTGCCCGGGAAAAGTATATCAAGTAGCACTCCAATCGATTCCTAACTGAACGTAATCCAAGAACTATCATCTTTCTTGACAAGATGTCGAGGCTAAAATTTTCCGAAACCTTGAGGCTTCGGATGAGCTTTCTACGCCGTTACAGAAATCTATCCAGGATATAATTTGAACCTTTCTCAACTATAGGACTCTTATGACCTTTGCCTTATTGAAGAGCTAATTTTTATGTAGCATGTGACATAGCAATATGTAATCCAACAATGTAACTTACAGGATTCGTTTTACCGACTGGCGCTCAGAAAACATAATCTGTCCTAATGGCCACAGACGTACAACAATACATTGCGACAGTGGACGACTGAAAGAGGAAATCAATACCAACATTTCCATGTATTGTATGTTTTCAGAATCAGTTGTGGACTGAACAAACTTTGCAGATGTTGGTTTGGCCACTGGGAGTCGAGCCCACAAAATCCGTCCTGGAGATCAAACATTACAACAATACATTCCGACTTGTGCACCACTGAGGAAGAGGAAGTCAATACAAACATTTTCATGTATTGAACGTTTCCTCAATCAGCTTTAGACTGAACAAACAATCCTGATTTCGGTTTGGACACTGATGGTCAGTACACCAAATCCGTCCTGCAGACCAAACGGTACAACAATACATTCCGACTTGTGGACCACTGAAAGAGGAAATCATTACGAACATTTTCATTCACTGAATGTGTCCAGAATCCGTTTTAGTCTGAACAAACATTCGGTGCTGGAGACCAAACTGTACAATAATACATTCCGACTTCTGCACCACTGAGAGAGGAAATCAATATGAACATTTTCACCCTGACCTATCTAAAATGCGTCTCTTAGTCAGAGCTTTTATGAATGAACCTTCGTATACAGTTATCAACCAGAATTTATGTTATTGAAGCCTCCCTCTATGTCTAAGAAAGCAACCATATGATATTCGTTAGCAGAGAGAGATCCTTCAATAAAGATGAGAGGCAGGGCGATTTTATAGGTTCTTCCCTTGTTGTAGTATGCTCCTGATCGGAAAGTAGCCGGTGATAAGTCTTAAGATAACTATCAATTAATCTCTATAGGGTTAGCAGCAGAAATAACGATAGATTATTTCTTCCTTAGCTCCTGTATGGCATGGCTTTCCCGCTTTTGGGATGAAGACAACCTTGTCCTGGAGATCAAACGTTACAAAAATTCCGACTTGTGCTCCACGGAAAGGGGAAATCAATAGGAACATTTTCATGTATGGAATGTTTCCAGATTCAATTTTGAACTGAACGAACATTGCAGACTTCGCTTTGACCAGTAGTGGTCAGGACACAAAATCCGTCCTGGAGACCGAGGATTGAAATTCATTTTGGGCATTACAATAAAAAACTTGTCTAACCCTCCAAAACCATGAAAATATTAAAGCCATACAATTTGTTCCCACTGTACCATCACATCAATACCCTCAACCCATATTGAAAAAAACAAAACTGACCAATGTTATTATTTTACGTTTTAATATTTTTTTGGGGGGAGGTAGAGCATGCAGCCAGCATTCTCTCCTCCTGCCCTCACACCGAAAATATTTTCTATGCAATGCCTTCCGGCATATTTAAATTAGAAATAAATTTAATTTTTGTTATGAGAGCCTCAACTGAAAACGACATAAACAAAAAAGAGAATTGATAAAAAAGCACCGAGCATAAATTGAAGCACAATGTTTATATTTACTTTAGAGAGAGAGACACAGGGTGCAAGAACGAAATAAATATAAAATAAATCAAAACTAAACTAAACAAAGTTGCAGCGAGTGGTGTTCGGACGACGACATTTGGGGAAAAAAATGAACAAGACAAATTGAATTTTTATCAAGTGGGAAAATCTCTCTCGCCGACAAAAAATTGTTTTATTTTTTGGCTATTTTGTTTAATTCATTAGATATTTCATTGAATAAATATCACAATTATTCTATGTGTAGACAAAACGTGATTTTATATAAATAACTGTTTTTTCAAATGTTTAAATTAGATTAAATTTTAGGGAAATCACAGTAGGGACTAAATATGGGAACTATATCTTTAGAGATGTTTTCAATCAATATGAAGATCTGGATGTATTGAGAATCGAGGGTTCCAAACTACATATAGCCTCAACTAATTCTTGACAAATCATAGTGAATTCCGGTAAGGGTTGTACTGGAAAAAGTCCATATTGTCCTGGATGACCCAAAAGGGGTAGAAAATAGCAACGTACGCGGCATTCCGGCATAAACTAGAGTCAATCACTTAAAATTTCCATCTATAGTAGAGTCGATGATTAAGTCTGTCCCCTGCAGTAGAGTCGATTACTTAGATTTCCCGGAGATCACAGAGATTTTTCTTCATCTATTACCAAGACCTTCCTTCCTCTTCAGCCATACTATAATCTACACCAGAAAACTTCCTCTATACTTCAGTAGACGATCTTAGAGACCTTCCTCTATTCTAGTGTCGATCTCAGAGATCTTCCTCCATACTAGAGTCGATCTCAGAGATCTTCCTCCATACTAGAGTCGATCTCAGAGATCTTCCTCTATACTAGAGTCGATCTCAGAGATCTTCCTCTACACCAGAGTCGATCTCAGAGATCTTCCTCTATACTAGAGTCGATCTTATAGATCTTTCTCTAAACTAGAGTCGATCTCAGAGATCTTCCTCTATACTATAGTCGATCTCAGAGATCTTCCTCTATACTATAGTCGATCTCAGAGATCTTTTTCTACACAAGAGTCGATCTCAGAGATCTTTTTCTACACAAGAGTCGATCTCAGAGATCTTCTCTATACTAGAGTCGATCTCAGAGATCTTTTTCTACACTAGAGGCGATCTCAGAGATCTTCCTCTATACTAGAGTCGATCTCAGAGATCTTCCTCTATACTAGAGTCGATCTCAGAGATCTTCCTCTATACTAGAGTCGATCTCAGAGATCTTCCTCTATACTAGAGTCGATCTCAGAGATCTTCCTCTATACTAGAGTCGATCTCAGAGATCTTCCGCTATACTAGAGTCGATCTCAGAGATCTTCCGCTATACTAGAGTCGATCTCAGAGATCTTCCGCTATACTAGAGTCGATCTCAGAGATCTTCCGCTATACTAGAGTCGATCTCAGAGATCTTTCTCTACACTAGATCTTCCTCTATACTAGAGTCGATCTCAGAGATCTTCCTCTATACTAGAGTCGATCTCAGAGATCTTCCGCTATACTAGAGTCGATCTCATAAATCTTCCTCTATACTAGAATCGATCTCATAGATCTTCCTCTATACTAGAGTCGATCTCAGAGATCTTCCTCTATACTAGAGTCGATCTCATAGATCTTCCTCTATACTAGAGTCAATCTCAGAGATCTTCCGCTATACTAGAGTCGATCTCATAGATCTTCCTCTATACTAGAGTCGATCTCATAGATCTTCCTCTATACTAGAGTCGATCTCATAGATCTTCCTCTATACTAGAGTCAATCTCAGAGATCTTCCGCTATACTAGAGTCGATCTCATAGATCTTCCTCTATACTAGAGTCGATCTCATAGATCTTCCTCTATACTAGAGTCGATCTCAGAGATCTTCCTCTTTACTAGAGTCGATCTCAGAGATCTTCCTCTATACTAGAGTCGATCTCAGAGATCTTCCTCTATACTAGAGTCGATCTCAGAGATCTTCCTCTATACTAGAGTCGATCTCAGAGATCTTCCGCTATACTAGAGTCGATCTCAGAGATCTTCCGCTATACTAGAGTCGATCTCAGAGATCTTTCTCTACACTAGAGTCGATCTCAGAGATCTTCCTCTATACTAGAGTCGATCTCAGAGATCTTCCTCTATACTAGAGTCGATCTCAGAGATCTTCCTCTATACTAGAGTCGATCTCATAGATTTTCCTCTATACTAGAGTCAATCTCAGAGATCTTCCTCTACACTAGAGTCGATCTCAGAGACCTTCCTCTATACTAGAGTCAATCTCAGAGATCTTCCGCTATACTAGAGTCAATCTCAGAGATCTTCCGCTATACTAGAGTCGATCTCATAGATCTTCCTCTATACTAGAGTCGATCTCATATATCTTCCTCTATACTAGAGTCGATCTCATAGATCTTCCTCTATACTAGAGTCAATCTCAGAGATCTTCCGCTATACTAGAGTCGATCTCATAGATCTTCCTCTATACTAGAGTCGATCTCATAGATCTTCCTCTATACTAGAGTCGATCTCAGAGATCTTCCTCTATACTAGAGTCGATCTCATAGATCTTCCTCTATACTAGAGTCGATCTCAGAGATCTTCCTCTATACTAGAGTCGATCTCATAGATCTTCCTCTATACTAGAGTCGATCTCAGAGATCTTCCTCTATACCAGAGTCAATCTCAGAGATCTTCCTCTACACTAGAGTCGATCTCAGAGATCTTCCTCTATGCTAGAGTCGATATCCTCTATACTAGAGTCGATCTCAGAGATCTTCCTCTGTACTAGAGTCCATCTCAGAGATCCTCCTTTAAACAAGAGTTGATCTCAGAGATCTTCCTCTATTCTAGAATCGATCTCAGAGATCTTCCCCTATATTAGAGTCGAACTCAGGGATCTTCCTCTATACTAGAGTCAATAATAGTCCCAAGAATATTAAGGCTTTTTTAGCTTCGTTTAGCTTAGCTTAGTGAAGTGCACCTGAATGATTAATTTTAACTACGGGAACTCAAATTTATGACGAAAACGTTAAATGTTTTATGTTAAACTCTAGATTGTTTTATGTTAAACTCTAAACGACTCAAAACTCCTGGGATATTGAAAAGATTGCAGATAAGCAGGTTCAATAACATCTCAAGAAACTTCAGGATACATTGATGTTTTTTGTCTGGAATTTAATCCTCAGTTGAACCGTTAAGCTACTCAAACTTTCATTTTAATATTTGTTTGCCTTAGAGCTTTTCCCGCACCATTTTCCATAGGTTTAACAATATTCAAATAACTCTATTATGCAAAATTATTTGCATGAAGATTATTCTCATACTTTTCTGTCCAGTTTCCCACATCTTCATCCCCTTCTCCTCCACCTCATCCTCTAAAGACGTCATTAAATTTATGACTGATTAGAAATATCAAAAATCCGTCTTTGTTTACTTATGCAAAAGACACGCAGAAGAATAAAAACTACAAAAATAAATAAACGATTGTAATTATTAATTATTATGAGCAACAATTCATTAACTTTAGATTTATGGTACATTAAACGATTCTGCTGATGTTGTTGTTGTTGTTGTTGTTGTTGTTGCTGGCGTTGTCACTATTCTATTCTGTTTGTGCGACCCAATGACCTTCGAGCTGAACTCCTAAGGGACGGATGGAATGAAATGGCTTGACATCGCTGGTTTAGATGGCTGGAAATGGATGGATGAATGGATGGAGACGTATGGCTGGCCTGACTGAATGATAAGAACGGCAGACGAATAATTGCCATCAGTCGAGAGCAATAAATAATTTATTTGACAAGTGAAATAAGTTTCACAAATAAGAATATTTGTTGGGTATTCTTAGTAGAGTTTTATGTTAATAACACTCAAACATTAAGGGAATAAAGCAAACCCAAAATTAATGGATCTATTAAATTATTTTGTAATCCAATAGAAACATGGGTATATTTAGCCACTTTTCTTTAGGAACTATAATAAATATTAACTTAATACTTTTAGTTTGTGGTAGGGTTAGCTACGATTCGACCCGAGCCTACAGCTAACTTATGTTCACTTTGCCTGCTGAAATCAACGATAAGACTCTGGGGGAAACATTATTCATTCAGTTCAGTAAAATTGTATGATAATTTTTTAATAAATACATTTCTGAAATAAATTTCAAAGATGATTTCATTGGGAAACTGTAAATTAGTTATTAAGTGAAAGCCGGACAGCAAGGGCTGAGTGACAAAAGCTTAGAAAGGATAACTGGAAAAAAAACATGAAAAGTGAAAAAATTGGCATTGTGGGAAGGTAAGGACAAATTCAAACTCTGGAATATGCAAACATTAAAACTCGAAAAGAAAGTAGAAAAATATAATCCAGAATCTGTTTTCTTAAGGAAATTGTGTTGAAACATTCCGAGCACTTTAAAGGCCCTAATTCGAATATACTAATTTCGCCATTAAAAAGTCACTTGAAACTAGGTTTGTCTTCATCTTTACCTATTTCCTATTGTACTGGAGTTGAAATCAGCCCATTAATATTGACTATTAATGGGCGAATGATAATGTGTATATCGTCCCCTCAATAAAACAATAGCGTATTCGCATATACACCATTATTTTTTATTGCATTTTCAGAATCTACGTAATCGATTCTATAGCTGGTAAAAAATTAGTGGAATTCTACTTCCACAAAGTGGGTCAAAAGTTAAATTGAAAAAATACTGTATATATGTAGTATTGTTCTTTGATCCCATTTATATACAATTAACGCACTTTTAGACTAGTAGAATATTATCTGGCTGTAGCCTGATTATTTCGCCACATATTAAAATGACAAGAAATTTAAAGAATTGAAGAATGTTCACTAATAGAGAAGGATCAGTAATAGAGAAGGATCAGAGATACAGAAGGGGTAGTTATAGACAAGGATCCGTAATACAGAAGGGTCAGTTATGGAGAAAGTTCAGTAATAGAGAAGGATCGGTAAAATAGAAACAATAATAAACAATAATACAGAAGGGTTAGTAATAGAGAAAGATCAGTAATACAGAAGGGTTAGTTATAGAGCAGGATCGGTAATATAGAAGGGTCGCTAATAGAGAAGGATCAGTTATACAGAAAGGTCAGTAAAGGAGAAGCATCAGTAATACGGAAGGTTCACTATTAGAGAAGGATCAGTAGTAAAGAAGGATCGTAATGGGAAAGGATCAGTAATACAGAAGGCTCAGTTATATAGAAAGGTCATTTATAGCAATAGGTCAGTTTTACAGAAGGATCTATAATACAGATATTGCACTAATAGAAAAGAATCAATAATACAGAAGGGTCAGTAATGAAAAAGGGTCAGTTATATAGAAGGGTCAGCTATAGAGAAGGATCGGTAATATAGAATGTTCACTAATATAGAAGGATCGGTAATATAGAATGTCCACTAACAGAGAAACATCAATAATACGAAAGAATTCGTAATAGAGTAATACAGAAGTGTCAGTTATAGAGACGGGTCATTTATAGAAAAGGATCGGTAATACAGATAGAAAGGTAATACGCTAATAGAAAAGGTAATACGGAAGGGCCAGTAACAGAGAAATATAATAGAGAAGGGTCAGCAATACAGAAGGATCCATTATAGAGAAGAATCCGTAATAAGGAAGGGTCAGTAATACAGGAGGATCAGTAATACAGAAGGATCTGTATACAGAAGCTTCAGTAACGCAAAAGTTACAGCAATTCAGAAGGTTAGGTAATAGTGAAGGGTCGGTAAAGAGAAGGGTCGGTTATGGAGAAGGTTCAGTAATAGAGAACGATCGGTAATATAGAATGTTCACTAATAGAGAAGAATCAACAATACAGAAGGGTCAGCTATAGAGTATTATAGAATTTTCACTAATAGAGAAGGATCAATAATTCTGAAGGGTCAGTAATAGATGTCACTTATAGAGACGGGTCAATTATTGAGAGGGATCGGTAATACATCAGGTCCGCTAATTGAGAAGGTAATAAAGAAGGACCAGTAACAGAGAAGGACAATAGAGAATGGTTAATAATTTAGCAGGGTCAGTAATATAGAAAAGTCAGTAATAGGGTAGAATCAGTAATACAGAAGTGTTGTAATATAAAGTACAATGGTCATCAATGGGGGGATCAGTAATACAGAAGGGTCAGTAGTAGAGAAGGATCAGTAAAACAGAATGGTCACTAATACAGAAGGCTCACTAAGACAGAAGGGTCTCTAATACAGAAGGGTTAGTAATAGAGACATATCAATAATGCAGAAGTGTCCGTAGTAGGAAAGTACCAGTAATACAGAAAGGTCATTAGTAGCGAAGTACCTTTAGTACAGAAGGGTCAGCATTAAATAATAATCAGTAAAAAGAAGGGTCAGTACTAGTGAAGGATCAGTAACACATAAGGATCAGTAATATTAGTATAATAAATTAATAATAGAGAAGAATCTGTAATACAGAAGGGTCGGTATTAGAAAATATCAGTTATACAGAGGGAATGGTCACTTATATATAAGGACCTTTAAAGCTATTTATTGAAGATTTCTTTGCCTTGAGAAAATAACGGCTTAAGAACACGCCACTCAACAATGGTCCCTGAAAGGCGAACCAGGGACCTTAACGATATTGGTGAATTTGTACACATGGAAAAAATTGTAATAGAATACTTCCATTTAATAAGTCTCAGTCCAACCAATATTAAAAACGAGATTCTACTTTGGATGAGTCAGCATCTTCGTTTGCAAGTATAAAATATTGGTCGTACGAGCTGCCAAGACGAACACCGTAGTGGTCGACCAATTGAGGTGTCCACGCCATGTTGAAGGTTCGTACGTTCGTGATCTAGCTGAAGTCATAGGCATTTCAAAAAGTGCTATACGAGTACATCGCATATTGACGGAAAATTTTATGAAGAGAAAGCTGTGCGCAAGATGGGTGCCGCGTTTGCTCACAATCAAGTGACTACTATTGCGATTTCCAAAATCATTGAATTAAAGTTCGAATTGCTTCAGCACGCAGCTTATTCAACAGATTTAGCTCCCTCGCAGTATTTTTTGTTTCGAAACTTGAAAAAATGGCTCGGCAGAAAAAGATTTGTCAGCAATGAAGAGGTGGAGGTTGCGGTTGATGGCTATTTTCAGAAACTAGACAGTTCTTACTATAAACAGTGTATCGAAGCTATTGATAATGGCTGGAAAAAGTGTAACGAGCTAAAACGAGATTATGTTGATAAAGAAATGTTAGCCATATTATTCGGCCAGAAAATTCGCAGGATTTTTTCAGGCACTTATTGTAGAAGGATTGCAATTTCCTGCGTTTAGAATGCGTTGTAGTCCAGGTGCTGCAACCATACAGCAGTATCGATTTGACACTACAGATAAAGATTTTTAGCTTTGTGGTGGTGGTTATATTGTTCGTTCTCCATATTCTGGGCAGGGAATGCGGGATTGCGGTCCGGACTTTGTTGATTCTGACGGTGATATCGGCATTAGAGACTTTTCTTTGAAAATTGTGCTGCCCTTGATCAACTGTCCTTGTAGTCTTAGGGGTAACGTATTGCTAGTACCAATTCGCATCAGTTTGGTTTACTTCACATTTATTTTGAGGCCAATTTTATTGGCCTCTCTATTTTCTCTATAGCAAGGCAGATATCGTCGATATCACGAAGGAACTCATTTGTGTTCAGTTGAAACAGAACACAAACCTGTTTTACTCCTGAGCTGAGCTCGAATGTTTGGATTTCTTTGCCAATGTATAGCTCTTTGCATTTGGTATCGCGATTAAGGTGCATAATTTTCCTTACTATTCAGAGCATCCAAGAGCGCTGGTCAGGATACAGTATCGAAATCTACAAAAAATAGATAAAGGCTTCTGTTGTGTTCAATGGACTGCTCGATGATAATGCGATGTACCTCCCGGTCTGAACTCAGCTTCTTCATTCCGTAGGATGGTTTCTATAACTGAGGATATTCGCTGTGGAATCAATATCGATAACAATTTGATGACTGCATTCCAAAACGTGATGCCTCTCCAGTTACTGCATTGTCTTAGATTACCCTTCTTCGGCATTGTCACTACTACGCCCTCCTTCCAGCTATTCGGGATAGACTTTTGATCCCACACTTTTCTGATTATGAGTGCCAGAGCTTCGGCGATGAGTTCAGCACCATATTTTAATAGTTCTGAAGGTATGCCATCGGGTCCAGCCGCTTTCGATTTCTTCAGGTTTGATAGTGTAGCAAAGTACTTCTGCAGTTTTACATTCCCACATTCCGATCTTTTACATTCCCACACTGTTCTGGTTTGGACCCTCTCGGAAGTTATTGCTTTGATCGCCATAAGGCTATCTGTGAATGTTAGCATCTTTAGAATTTGTGGTGCTACTGAGCCAATTCACACAATCCCTGATAACGCTTAAAAGACCGTATTGTGGTCTGGGAAGTAAAGTTCGACCTCTCTGGTTCCTCAATAAAAAGGGCCAGTCCCGTTTCTCCGTGAGTTTCGAGCCTCCGGTGTAGCAGCGAGTTCCACGAGACACAGGGAGAATAATATGTAATACAGACCCATTCCCAGTAATAGAGAACAATCAGAAATACAGAAGGTTCAGTAAAAGGAAGGGTCAGTAATAGGCAAGGATAAGTAATACAGTAGAATTTGTGATACAGAAGGTTTAGTAGTAGAGAAGGATCGTTAATACAGAAGGATCTTTAATACAGAAGGTTCAGTAATACAGAAGGCTCTAGTTTTTCGTTCCACGAGTAATGTCTTGCTAGTTCTTCAGGAATAGGGTCGGATATTTCAGTTGTTTAAATGTGGCCGACCAGTGATTCTAATATCTTCTGATCCAGTGATTCTAATATCTTCCCATCAGTTGTAGATGTATTGATATGCGGGCTGCCTCAAACTTTATACGGATTTATATTGCTTGAACGTGAAGTATTGTCTCTAACGCTCTTGTTGGTGAGGTTATAATGGCCCCGCAGAGAGCTATTGACCCCTTTAATGATAATAATATTGATGTTAGTGGTATTATGAGTCAATAGCAGTTTCTTTGATTCCGAGGATTATTTCACACAATATATGCTTCTATTGAACCATTTATAGTGGAATGGAACTAATTTTATTTTTTAAAAAATAGAGAACAAACAAATGCACTCTACCCTCTTCCCACCTCTTAAGATAAAATCGGAGCCAAAGTTACAAGCAACTCCTGAAAGGCGAAAATATTGATTGAACAGTACGTACTCCTGTTCTGTAACTCTCAGTGAGATCAATTTCGCACATGGAACGTGTAAGAGAATGCCTTAAACACTAGTTAAAGCGTCCGGCGTCTTTCAAAGTCGAGTCTGACAGACGCAATACGCTTTCACGCTGGCATTTAAGGGATACCGTTACACGTTCCATGTGAGAAATCTTTCTCACCGAGAGTTACAGAACATGGGTACAGGTCTATAATAGGATCAATCGCAGTTTTTATTGTTGTAGATACCTGTTTCCACAAGAAAATAAAGACTACTTTGAATTACTCCTGATATAAATTCGTTTAGAATATTATCTGATAATAAATTGTCTTGATAAAAATCTCCAAATTTCTTTCCAGTGGCCTCATCGGTCGTGCCTGGTCCATGTTATTTGCCTCCGTAGGCTATAAGGTTATGCTCTATGACATTCTACCCGAGCAGCTCTCCTCCGCATTGGAGTACATTGACATTGAACTACACCGTTTGCAGGAAGCTGGTCTGCTCCGAGGCCACCTCAATGCCGAGGAACAATTCAAATGTATAAAAACCACAACCGACATTAAAGAGTTGACAAGAAAAGCTGTCTTCATTCAGGAATGCATACCCGAACGCATTGAATGGAAAAAGTCATTGTACCAACAACTGGATGACATACTCGAAGAACAAACGATTGTTTCCAGTTCGACAAGCACTTTTATGCCATCGCTGTTCAGTGACGGTCTAAAGCATAGACACAATGTAAGCTAAGGACTCACATATGTCCACTTGGTGGAAAATACAAACAATAGAATTCTTCCATTAAATAAATGAGAATTTTTTTTTGCTATTTCTTCCTTTTTTCCAGATTTTGGTTTCACATCCTTTGAATCCTCCCTACTATATACCCTTGGTGGAGATTGTGCCCGCCCCCTGGACTTCACCGCAAGCCGTTGAATTTGCCAAACAATTGATGCTGGAAATTAAACAAAAACCTGTGACTTTAAAACGTGAAGTTTTGGGTTTTGCCACAAATCGCATACAATATGCCATTTTGAATGAAATTTGGCATTTGGTCGATAAGGATATACTCACAGTGGCGGATATTGATGCTGTTATGACTGAGGGTTTGGGTTTGCGTTATGCCTTTTTGGGTCCTTTGGAAACGGCCCATTTGAATGCTGATGGCATTGCTGATTACGTGCAAAGATTTGGTGGAGAAATCCATAAGGTCAGTGAGACCTATGATCCTATTCCGGTAATGGGTGAGGGAGAGACGTTGGATAATATCTCTAAGCAGTGCGAAGAAATGGTACCGAAGGACAAACTCCCGCAGAGGAGGAAGGAACGGGATGAGTTCTTAACTAAATTAAGTATTCTTAAGAAACAATTTGAAAAGTAATGATTTTGTTTGAAAATAAAATCAATTTAAATTTTTGGGAATTTTTCAACTTATTTTAAATAATTGGTTTATCTAATTGTGGACCGATTTTCATTCCGGTGAAAACAAATTTTCTTTATGTGTTCCCTCTGACCATGTAGCCTTTCGCTAAAAATAGGAACCCAATCATCCTGAGAATTACAGACAAACAGACAATCTTAACGATTGATAGTCTGGCTTTTGTAGCAATCGATATTATGTAGACCTGATGGCGTTTCTTTAGGAACAATGAAATCAGTATATCAACCAGTTTGGAAAGAGCAGGACACTGGCTAAGAATATATTCTTATTCAACCAATCCCTAAGAAATGTAAAGCTAATACATCTACGAATTTCACACAGATTTATATATACTCTTCGATCTCAAAGAGAGAATGGTTAAGTACTACGATCCACAGTCCTTGGAATCGATCTACTGGAGAATTTATGCAGAAGAATCTGTAATATAGATGGTTCGGTAACAAAGAAGGATAAGTAATACAGAAGGGTCAGTAACAGAGAAGGATCAGTAATACAGAAGGGTCAGTAATAGAAAAGGATCAGTTATACAAAAGGGCCAGCAATAGAAAAGGATCAGTCAAACAGAAGCGTCAGTAATAGAAAAGGATCAGTCAAACAGAAGCGTCAGTAATAAAAAAGGTTACTGACCCAACAGAAGGTTCAGTAATACACTAATTGAGAAGAATCGATAATTCAGAAGGGTCAGTAATACCCAAGGATCTGTAATAAAGAAGATTCCGTAACAAAGAGGGATCAGTAAAACAGAAGGGTCAGTAGTAAAAAGCTTACTGATCCTACAGAAGGTTCAGTAAAACAGGAGTACAGTAATGGAGACGGATCGGTAATTCAGAAGGGTCAGTAATATACAAGGATCTGGAATACAGAAGGTATATCAGTAATCAGTAATAGAGAAGCATCAGAAATGCAGAAGGGTCAGTGATGGGGAAGGATAAGTAACACAGTAGAGTCAGTGATACAGAACGTTCAGTAAAAGAAAAGGATCTGTAATTCAGAAGGTTCAGTAATAGAGAATGGTCAGCAATACACAAGGTTCGGCAATAGAGAAGAATCAGTATCACTGATGCTACTATGATCAGTAATATAGTAGCATCAGTGATACAGAAGGTTCCGTAAAAGAGAAGAATCTGTAATACAGAATGGTCGGTAATATAGAAGGTTCAGTTATACGGAAGGATAGGTAATAGAAAAGGAAAAACAATACAGAAAGTCCAGCACACTGGAACGTTACAATTGGTCAATCAAGCATTACTAATACAAAATGTTCAGTAAGTAACACAGTAGGGTCACCAATACAGAAGAGTCAGTAATAGAGAAGGATAAGTAATAGAAAAGGATCAATAAAACAGAATGTTCAGTAATACAGAATGTTCAGTAATAGAGAAGGATCAATAATAGAAAAGGATTATTAAAACAGAATGGTCAGTAATACCGAAGGGGCAGTAATACCGAAGGGGCAGTAATACCGAAGGGGCAGTAATACAGAAGGATCAGTAATAGAGAAGGTCCATTAATACTGAAGGATCAGTAATACAGAAGGACTAGTAATATGTAAGGATCACTAACTTTGTTCCATTGTTCCACCAATTCCTAGATATGTAAAGCTAATAACTTCTGACAGGATTTCATATACTCTACGTTATCAAAGGTCATAGAAAGAAGAGTTAAATACTATCTCGCAAGATATCTGGAGACAAACAGCCTTCAGACCGACAGTTTGGCTATCCATGGTATTGATGGTGTACCTGACAGAGCAATGAAGTCAATCAATGCATAAGTTTGGTAAGAGTAAGGTCGTGCCACCGGATATTGATAAAAATTGTCTATCAAATTCTTGAGAATCTCATGAAATATAAACCCACGAGCCAAATGTGCAACCACTTCAATCCTGCGTACCATCAATGCATGGTCCACCACGTTAAAAGGTGGACCCTGCGTATGGTCCTATGGAGCGACGGGAATAAATAATGGGTGTCTCACGAAAAAGTTACGCTTTATAATTGTTATAAAAAAAGACTGATATATTTAACAAATATTAAGTATTTTTCAATGATTTTGACTTTATTAAAATGTCTCAACATTCCGGTTAATGACGGAAAACATCTTCATTTATATGGCTGCCGCGACTGGCCTTGCAGAAGCCCTCATATTTAATAAAGGGTGTTATACGAAAAAGTTGAATTTTAAAATTGTTAAAAAAAAGACTGATAAATATTTTTCAATGATTTTTGATTGATTTTGCCTTTATTGAAATGCCTGAACATACCGGTTAATGATGGAACACAACTTCATTTACAGGCCTGCCGCGGCTTTTCTTGCAGTAGCCCATTCTGTGTCGACCCTATTTTTTAACACATTTTCGATTGTGTGGCCCTCTATGACTGCAATTTCGTGTTTAATGTCATGAATCATCTCTGAATGGTTGGCGTAGCACTCATTCTTAACGGCTCCCCACAAAAAATTGTCCAACGGAGTCAAAAAGCAGCTGCAAGGCGGTCGTAGTTGAAAAAGCAACCGCTAGAGGGGCCTCCCTTTATACATATAAAGGGTAGGCCAAATAACTTTTTTTTTGAAAACATCGCGGAAAACATCGAGTTTAGCTTCGGTTGTGTGGCACGTAGCGCCGTCCTGTTGAAACCAAATGTTGCCAATATCCTCCTCTTCAATTTTTGTGAACAAAAATTCGTTCAACATGGCCCGATAACGATCGCCATTGACTGTAACGGCCACTCCTTGCTCATTTTCGAAGAAAAATGGCGGAAGGATAAAACTAATTATCTGTCAAATCAGACATGAGCTAAGTGTTACCATTCACGAAATAAGCACTAGTTGAGAAAAACGTTAGATGGCGGACCCTGTATAATAATCCTGAAAACTACTATGTACTTTCGAATAACACCAACTGGAGACCTGATGGTGTACCTGTCAGATGTATATCGAACCTTTTCGGCTACCTATCCAACCTATTGTACTACTCAGGTTTCCGAGCTTTGGAAGGTTATGATTGTTTCAACAATCCCCAAAATGGGGAAGGCTAATAATTCTGCGAATTTCAGACCGCAATCGATTTACTCTATCTCAGATATCTGGAGACCTTAATGATCGATTGGTGGGAATCGATCTACTTGAGATGTGATGGCGAAAAATGAGGTTGATTGAGAGAAAAATCGTGGCTCTGGAAACCTTCAAGATGTTTGACTATGTTAAGGTACGCGTGCTTCGAATATAGGCAAAGCCGTAGGGAATTTACACAGGTCCTGACCATCTGTTGTTTTTTGCCATAATGGAACTCTCTCTCTCAAGAAGAGCTTGCATATTACTGGATGCATGCCCACATAATCAGTTCCGCTGGAGTATGCAATACAAATTAAGCATCGCATGAAGTGAGAGACATGTCAAGCAAATACCAGAGACCTACTATAGAGTCGAAAGGTCGTTGGGGCTTAGATAGCTGTACTCTAACAGGTTCGCAGATCACATGAGGTATGCGACCTGTGATAATACTTAATACTTTAGACGACCTATATTTAGGAGTCTCGCAGGCAAATTAACCATCACGTCATGGGACATGTCAAGCAAATACAAGATACTCAGAAGACTGCATAGGTACTCGTACCATATTTGTGTAGGGAGGTCCTGGATACTTTCAATAGTGCCGAAAGATCGATAGGCGGATTTAGAGACCTGTACTCTAGTAGGTTTTTAGACCTTATAAGGGATTTGTTAATACTTTAGGAGTCTCGTGGACAAAATATTATAATTTTAGGGAATGTCAAGCAAATACAAGATAGTTAGCAGAGGTCGGGTAATGCATGGGACCCGAATGAATGAATGACAATGCATAACAATGCGGGTACGCGTCAGACAAGTAAATAGCATTTAAAAGCATGTGCTTATGAGACCTGCGTAAGTACTATATTTATGTTGCAGACCTTCTTTGGTACCGAGAGACCATTAGGAGGACTTAGTTGTGATCTAGTTGATTCACGGTCAATGTAATACATTGCATTTGTGAGTCAAGGCAGCTCTGTGTAATTACTCTACGAGTCTCACATGTAGCCTAAGATGCGTGTTAAGCGTTAAAACTTAAGACTTCACTTAAGTACATATTTAGTTAAGAGCTGACATTCCCATTAATTATGGAAAACTGAAACCGAAATTCGGAGTCAGTGGCATCAACGTTAAGAGCGCTACGTCAAATTTATGGTCGTCATAATCGTCCTAGCAGATCAACAATTGAGCGTCTAGTTGAAAAATTTGAATCCACAGGTACAGTACAAAATGTTCCCGTTCCAGTGAGACAAAGAAGTGACCGTAGTGTCGAGAATATTGCTGCCGCTGAGGCTTCAGTTGAAGAAAGCCCAAATGTGTCTCTCACACGTCGTTCTCAAGCGTTGGGCATCTCTGTGACGTCGTTGTGGCGAATTTTGCGAAAAGATCTTGGCCTACATCCTTACAAGATCAAATTGACGCAAGAACTGAAGCCGCTTGACCACCAGAAGCGTCGTATGTTCGTGAATTGGGCTGAGCAACAGCTTGAAAATGATTTGGATTTTCATCGAAAAATCAACTTCAGCGATGAGGCTCATTTCTGGCTGAATGGCTTCGTCAATAAACAAAATATGCGTTATTGGTCAGACAGCAATCCACACGTACTCCATGAGTCATCATTGCATCACGAAAAATTAAGGTTTGGTGCGGTTTATGGGCCGGCGGCGTCATTGGGCCGTACTTCTTCCGTGATTGATCAAGAGCGGCACGTTACTGTGAATGGGAATCGCTACCGTTCAATGATAACCGAATATTTTTGGCCCCAATTGGATGATATGGACTTGGAGGACATGTGGTTTCAACAGGACGGCGCCACAAGTCACACAGCGAATGCCGCAATCAATTTATTGGAAACCAAGTTTGGAGAACGTGTTGTCTCACGAAATGTTCCAGTCGATTGGCCGCCTCGGTCGTGCGATTTGACGCCGTTAGACTATTTCCTGTGGGGCTACGTCAAGTCTATGGTCTATGCCAACAAGCCAGCGACGCGACGATTGATGAACTTCGTACGAATATCGAACGTGAAAATGCAGCGGTATCGGCCGAATTATGCTTGAAAACCGTCGAAAATTGGGTTCAGCGTCGGGACTTCTGCAAGCGTGCCCGTGGTGGGCATGCATAAGAAATCGAGTTCCATACATAATGGCATCGAACGTACTTTCACAGGAATAAAGAATTTCATTGATATCCAAACCCTTTTGTAGCACTCTTATTGAAAAACCCGGTATTACGCAATTCTTTGAATTGCATCTTCACGGCAGATATGTAAATACACTTAGTAATAACTTAAAAACTAGAGTAGATTCACCACCATCGTCAGTTGTTAATATTGCACTCAACTGCTCAATATACGGTCGGTCAATATTGAGTGATGTCAACCAAATTATCCGCGTTAAGAGCTATCTTTTTGCCATTGACCGATTCGCGATCCGTCGTACCGTTAAGGAGCTAGAGCAAATATAAACTTTCCGTTTACATTTGAAAATGATGCTAAGTCCATTTTTCCAAAAAAAAACACTTTCCAGTCGACCTACGACCTTGACAACCATGAGCAATATTTTTGCTTTCGTTAAGAGCTATCTTTTTGCCATTGACCGATTGTGGATACGTGCCACACAGCAAATGAAACAATTGAATTGTTGCGAGAAAAGTTTGGAGATTCGATTATTTCAAAAAATTGTGATATTGAATGGCCTCCAAGAAGTTGTGATTTAACACCATTAGACTATTTCTTGTGGAGTTATTTGAAGTCATTTGTCTTTCGAAATAAACCAGACTCTCTTCAAGCTTTACAAGTCAATATTGAACGTGCCATTCATGACATACGACTTGATTTAGTGGAAAAAGTGCTCGAAAATTGGGTTCATCGAATTCGTTTCTGCAGAAGAAGTCGTGGAGGCCATTTGAATGACTTACTTGTATCGATTGTATTTCACATTAAATAAAAAACTTTTGAATTTCCTTAACAATAAGTGTGTGTGTTTTTTTTTAAAGAAATCATATCACTCTTATTGAAAAACCCTTTATATGTATGTGTATTAAAATACGCAGATTATAGATAACAAAACTGCAAGAATAAGTTTATTGAAAGTTAATTAATTGATTGCAAAAACTTGTGGTAATTTTTTTATTATTTAAAATTTACAATACACCTCCCTTTCTCCCTCCCTTTCTCTTACTTCTTTATAATTTCTTAATAATTCAATATCTTCATGCTGACTTTACGACATTTATTTTCCCCCCGTTTTTTTGCCATTTGGATAAAAATGGCAAAAATGTAGAGAAACTTTTTCAATTGAATTCATTTGATTTCTTTGTAATTTATCGGATGATGCTGACCATTGGCACACACGGAAAAAAACCTGTAACATTTTTTCCAATTTTCTTTCCTACTCCCTTTCTTCTGAAGACCAAAAACCCTCTTCCCAAAAAAAAACAATGCAGAAGAAATGCATGACATTTTCTTTACTTAAAAACTACTTTAGACTGCTGCTGTTCACCTCATTTTCGATCCTGACCCACCGACCATCATAGATAGATGTATTCTTGTGGTTGTTGGTTAGGTAGATGTGCTCTTTTTACTTTTTAGTTGCCAAAGTGCAAAAGGTAATAAAGACTACTGCCTAAAACTTTGAAATGTTCCCGTGTAACCACATCACCCACTTCTCATCCATTTTGCTGAGAAACTGAAACGATATCCAAACTTTATGCGATAAGTTTCAGTTGTGCAACATTTGTAGATGTCATTCACTCTGAAACTCCAAAAACCCGAACATTACAAGTGGGTGGGGGGAGTGAAAAAAAGCCAAAGGGTAATGTCATTGACGCTGGGAAAGAAAATGCGGGGGGAGGCAAGGAGACTATGTTGGCTGCCAGTATAGGAAAATTTATCTAAATTGCAATTTACAATCAAAGTCTGTTCTAAGGCCAATGCTGCTGCTTTAGGTATGAGTATCGAGTATCCAACAACTCCTACTCTGAAAATGCTGCAGTTCTTGAACATAGTTGCTACTTCAGCCTTTGCCGAATGCTTAGCTTAAATCTCTGCTACACTTTACCTAAATGCATTTAAGATGATGACGGGCAAATGGCCAAGTTTTCATGCTGTCCCTTCTTCTTCTGCTATTATTCGTTTCTTTAGAATTGAAAAATGTGTCTATACTCTGCCTGGCATGTGGGTGATTTTGTTTTTATTAAAAACAAGGCATCAAGCCATCTCTCTGCAAGGCTTCCAGAGAACAACAACACTACCACCATGACAAAATAACGGCAACAAAATCTTAAATTTAAATTAGAAATTTTAAAACTTTGTCCAGTTTCAAGGATAGTAAGCCAAAAAAAAAACAAAGCTTTAAAATGAAATTATGATTGAAGTTGAAAAAATATAGAGTATTTTGCAAGGATTAGCTTAGAGAAGTTGTTGTCTTTTTATAAAGTGTAGAAAAAGAACGGGCGCGAATACCTGCAAATAAAGTGCTCAAATGTTGTTAGAATATTTTTTGAAAGTGGCTGTCAGAAAAACTGGCTCACTTATACCAAAAGGGTTCACTGCTTTAACAGAGCCCTGCATATCCGAATGACCAATGGGGTTGTTACCATGACCCTACATTCTATTAGACCTGTGTGACGCACGAAGGAGACTGTGTGACGCACAAAACAATCTATACCTTCATCGAATCCAACCTTCTTGACTTACAAATCTATCTCAGACTTATGAAGAAACCCGATCCCAGTATATCCAGAGGACTTATTCACGGCTTCAGCGACTGCGACATAGTGTATGTCAGCGTTGTACATCGCGTTCTAGATCATGAAGGTCTTTCCGGATCTGCCTGTTAGGTGGAAGCTTATCCAAAAGGTGTTAGTTTGGACCGCATGTCGCTACTGATCAAGTCTACTAGGAAAGCTGATCCCAGTAATCCCGCACTCCGTTTGTTATCCAGCCTAGACGCCAACTACACAGTGTTCCGGCAGAGTTTAAACGGGTTCATACGCGCTGCCAAAACGAACACCGAAGAGGTCGACCAATTGAGTTGTCCACGCCAGAAATGGTTAAAAAATCCACAAGATGGTATTGGATGACCGTCGGTTGAAGGTTAGTAAGCTAGCAGAAGTCATAGGCATTTCAAAAAGTGCTATATATCGCATATTGACGGAAATTTTGATGATCAGAAAGCTGTGCGCAAGATGGGTGCCGCGTTTGCTCACAATCAAGACAATGCGCCAGTTCATACAACCATTATTGCGATGGCCGAAATCAATGAATTAAAGTTCAAATTGCTTCAGCACGCATTTTATTTGCCAAAAGTAGCTCCCTCTGATTATTTTTTGTTTCCAAACTTGAAAAAATTGCTCGAAAGAAAAAGATTTGCCAGCAATGAAGAGCTGAAGATTGCGGTTGATGGAAATTTTCAGAAGCTAGACAGTTCTTACTATAAACAGTGTATCGAAGCTATTGAAAATCGCTAGAAAAAGTGTATCGATCTACAAGGAGATTATGTTGAGAAATAAAGGAAAAAAATTCCCAAATTTGTTGTTTTCTTTGTTAGGTCGGCTAATTTTGGGACCGCCCTCGTATCAGAGAAAATATTGATATGGACTTTGGTCAGAACATTATTTTTCAGTAATTCTGCTGTCTCCGCAACTTCTAAAGAAGTTGGACTCCTCAAATGGGGAGCTGCGGCTCCCTAGAGAGCCTTTCTTCTACTTTGTAACCTGTAAATCTGTTCGCAGGGCTACATAGGAGCCGCAGAGCCAAACGCCTGAAAAGCCCTAGAAGGGATTTGTTCCTACCCAGCGTCAGAAGATATTTTGACCTTCTCTGTTTAGACTATTTGTAGCGGTCTAGGAGTATACATAACTTTATTAGACAGTCTCAGATATTCTAGCTTACGCCTGAGTCAAAGCTTATATATAAAAATCGGTCTTATCGTTACTCCAGGGGAGCCATTGAGAATTGAAAATGCAAACTTTTATAGTACAGGGTAATTCAATTTAGGACATTTCTATGTGAGAATGTTTGATTAACATGTTCGGAGGGCTTCAAGGGAGCCGCAGAGCCAAATCGACTGAAAAGCCCTGCGCTACAGGTATCTGACAGTCTGCAATCGAGGTTTACGTTTTAAGGCCCAACTATAATATGCATAAGCTAGCTTAAGCAACTGTGCGAATGCATGAAATCGTATGTGCCAAACTATAATGTACTTAAGTGAACTTTTCGTTAAGTTCTCTCAGTTCCCATTTGCTTAAGCAGGGTGCGAAACTTAACGCACATTCCGTACGGAATTGCTTATGCATATTATAGTTGGGCCTTTACTCTTTGCAATGTATAACAAAGTCGATACCCTCAAACTTGGAATCATGTCTGTAGCGTGAAAATACCTTGTATTTCTAGCTGCCCATTCGTCTCTAGCAGGTATTTTTGTAGTAAAATTCCTCCTAATGTATCTACAATTATATATAGTTTTTTATTTGAAGGATGTATCCAATAAGACAACTTTTTCTGAATTAATTTTAACGAAGAAAAGTCTATGTATATAAAGAGAATCTATGAAGAATTAACAATTTTATATAATTATTTTATGAAGTCCGTATAATACCACTTATTGTAAAATGTTCATGTTTCACTTTAAATTTATCACTTGACTGACCCCTTATGTAGTTTATATCATATCCTATTTGCAAAACTTACATAGATACATTGACATTTTTTCTAATACTCCATATATTGTCAACGCTGCACATTATGCACAGCAGTATTTGAATATTCATGAAATGTCTTTTTATATTAACCCTTCGTGAAATTCGTTCTATCGTCTTACAGTCATTATGCCAACATAGATTCGCTTCTGTAATGCAAAAATCTTTAGTTTTTTGCTCTAGTCTCCAAAGGAATTTTTTTAATATTCTTCAGAGGACATAATAAGGTTTCGGGATGACGAAGAAGCAGAAGGCGATGGCGATGGCGACATTAGGACAAAGATAATTTATGCATTAGAAAAATTCAATAATGAAAATTCAATGGGTGTGGGAGGGATGGAGGTAATAAAAGAAATGCAGTAAAAAAACGTTTAATAAAACATATAAACTGAAGGAAAGTTGTGGCTATTTAAATTTGGTCACTTGGTCATTAAGGCCCACAGTTCATAAATGCATTATTTTAAGTATGCATGTATACAGAAGAACTAAATGGAAGACCAAAGTTCTGGTACAAAGTTCTATTACAAAGTTCTGTTACAAAGTTCTGGAAGTCAGCGTTCTTATAATAAAGATAGATCCACAGAATCCGCACTACATAAAGTGGTATGAACTATGGAATCTCCAATACATATTGAATTCCTTATTTAATAATGTCCAAAAATTTATGTTAAACTCTTAGAAAAATTATATAAAATGTGTCGTTCTCCCTGAAATTACTTTAGAAAAGCTAAAACTATGTAAACATTTGGGTACCGGACCCATTAATAAAAGTACAAATAAAACTACATTTCTCGTAGATATTGGGGCTTTGGACCCATTTGATACCACACTTGAATAAAAATAAATTTTTAGGATATTAAAGATCATTATCATAAGGGCTTGAAAAGGGTTCATAAGCTGAAGACTTTGGACCCATTTGATACCTCTCGAATAAAAATAATTTTTAAGGATATAAAAGATCATTATCAAAAAAGCCTGAAAAGGGCTCAAAAAAGCTAAAGACTATACCAAAAAAGTTGATAAACTTCACAGAAAGGGCTCTACCTGTTTTAAAAAGGGAACTACGGTAAAAATAAGAGAAATTGAGCTAAATTTTGTCCACAATTATTAAAAAAGATAATTTTGGCATACGTAAATCTAGTTGAGAGCCACCTAAACAATTGGCTCGAAAACAAATTGAAAATCACTATCTGAAGGGCTTTAAAGACCCGAAAGGGAATATCGATCAAAATACGTGGGAAATTATCCAAAAATAAGGGTTTGGCATAAATATAGTTACAGTCAACCGATTGGCTTGATAATTAAAAGAAATTTACAGAGCATTAGAAGGTTGGAGAACTGTTCACGACGGGCGCTGGTGTACCGGTCAAAATGGGTGGAAATTGATCTGAGAATACAGACTTTTTGCATAAATGTAGTTTACGCAGACCTTAACGATTGGCGGAATAAGTACTTGTTAAGCTGATTCCAATTTTAAAAGTAAAAAATAATAATGGTCCATCACAAATCAGCAAAATTCACCATCAACACTAAAAATGACCCTAGAAACGCTAAAATGCAGTCAGAATTTGGGACTCGAACCTATGGGCCGCCCAGGACACAAACAATAGACCTGCAGTTTACAAATTAAAGTACATTTCTCTTAGATTTTTGGCCCAATCGAAAAAAAACTTTATCAGTAGTTAAAGGTTTATTATCAAAAGAGCCTTAGAAAGGCTCGAAAATAGTTGAAGAACTCTACAGGAATGTCGCTAACAGTCAAATAATTAATTCCGGTAAAAATACGAGGAAATAGAGCCATTTATTGTCCACAAATATGGAGAAAGAAGATGTTGACATAAAACTAGTTTACGGTCATCTCTTAGACTGCCTCTAAAAATTTTGAAGAACTCTACAGTTCCAGAACACAAACAATGCACCTGGAGTCTACAAATGAAAGGAAATTTCTCGACGATTTTTGGGGTTTTTGGTCAATTTACTCGTATAGTACGACCACACGAATAAGAATACATCTCCAGGGGAATAGGATCCTTATCGACAAAGCTCTTAATAGGCCCGAAAAAATTGAAAAACTCGAACAAAAATACGATGAAATGCAGCTATTTATTGTCCACAATTATAGAGAGGAGAATTTTGGCATTAATCTAGTTTACGACCACCTCATCGATTGGCTCGAAAATTTTATATATTTTTTATATATTCATTGTCCACAAAAGGAGGGAAAAGTAGAGGTTTGACATATTAAAGTAAATATATTTGTAAATCAAAGGAAATATCCGGGAGATAAAGAATGTTCCCTTACCAGAAGAGCCCTATTAGGGCTCAAACAGATGAAGACAATAGCTATGAGAGAAGAGCGAAGGGCGCTTACTGGAGGAAATTAAATATATTTATGTAGTTCAAGGCCACTGTTGAAGAGCTCTACAGAAAGGGGATAGGTTCTCAAAAATGAAATTTCGTTCAAAATACCTTAAAAGGAAGTGCAAATTAAAAGAAATTTTCAGGATATAAAGAATATGCAAACAATTATTATTGTATCGGAAGGGACCTAGGAGGCCTCGAAAAGATTATCAAGCATATGCCCCAGGAAGTTGAAGAGCTCTACAAGGAAGGCGCTAAGTTAAAAGAGAATTCCCTAGAAGTGCTCAAAAAGATGTAGATTATGCCTAAAAAAACAGAACAAATCTACATGAAGGGCTCTAGCTGATAGAAAAAGGAAATTCCACAAAATTAATGAACAAATTAGACACACACAAATTAATATAGCATAAATATAGATTAAGGTCAATCTACAGATTGGATCGAAAACAAATTGAAGAACTCTAGGCGAAGGCCACTAGGATTTCAAAGAAGGAATTTTGGTTAGAATGCCAAGAAATTTAAATATTAATTGTCCACAAAGTGTTCAAAAAAGGTGGGTTTGTCGTAAACTTAATTGGCTTGAAGATTAAAGGAAACCGACAACAAATAAAGGACCCTTAACGAAAAAGCATTTTAAGGACTTGCAAAATGAAGACTATGCCCAACAAAGTTGAAGAACTCTACATGAAGAGCACAAGCTGGCTTAAAAAAGGGACGCGAAAATAACAGCAACTGATCCTGACTTGATGAAGGCTATACCGAAAATGTTGGAAAACTCTGCAGGAAGGGCACTAACTGTCTTAGAAAAATTACTTTGGTGAAAATATGATGAATTGAGCAATTTGGAAAAAGAAGATTTTGGCATAAATCTAGATAAGGCCCAATTCACCAATTGGCTTGGAAAAAATTAAAGGATACTTCGGTCAGAACACGAGGAAACTGTGCTATTTTTTGTGCATAAAATTACGTAAAAAAAAAACAGGGTTCTGCATTGTCTTCAATAACAGAGATTTTTCCTCTGCCACGGAAGCGGGTTTCACGGTCCAACATTTGGTGATCGGTTAGGTTGGCAGCTTGTGTTACCAGCTCACATAGACCAATTTAGGTCCCTAGTACTACAACGGGCCCAGTTGCACCTCATCGGAAGCAACCTGTTTGATACACAAAGTTATCAATAATACGAATGTCGGTGCCTGCAAGATCGGTCAGACATCCTAGAAAAGGCTAACCATAGTATATCTGGATTCCTTTACTTAGGTGAAGCAGAGGGCATTGATCAAAGTAGGTGATCAATGCCCTCCACTTCCTCCTCATCTCCACAGATCTGCAGAAGTCATTGCACTCAATTCCCAACCTCCTGGCGTGTTCGCCGATCGGGCAATGTCCCGTCAGAACAGACACTAACATACACAGTCTTTCCCTCTATAGTGTGAGGAGATATTTTGATTTTCTTATGTCGTATGTTGGCCAGATTTGTCTAGTTACCGTACAGATGTCGATTTCTGTCAATATAACTATAATTGGACTGCCTCTTGCCTAAGCCTAAGCTAGCATGTGGACAAATTCTTGGAGAATTTGTATTGTCGCCCCTTTTCTAGCAAGTTCATCGGCTTTGTAGTTCCCCGCGATATTCCTATGTCCAGGTACCCATATAAGATACTGCTCAGCCATCTCTTTAGAGATCTGCGGCAGTCGAGGGCTGTTTGTGAATTAAGGGATGCAGCCCCTGGGATTTAATGACAAAAAAATACGCCAATGGTGGTAAAAATTTGGAGTTGCTTTGAAAAGAAAAAATTTAATGATAGACGTTTTTCAAGTAAAAAGTCCTCATTTGTATTTTGTAAAATATATATTTTATATTTTTCTCCAATTTAGGTAGAAACTCGATACAGTTTATGGGAAGGGCTTTCAAAAAAAAATATACATACAATTTTGATAGGTGGCAAAGTTTTGAGTTATAGGCCCATCTAATTTTTTTGTGAAATCTGGCCGCGTTTTAATGCTTAGTGCAATGGACTTGAGAAAAAATAAGATATAATATATCGTCACCTGAAATCCAAAATAACGTAACCCACATGTTTAAGCTTTTGACCAAATTATCTAACTTAACTAGCACAATTAGTTGTGGCGTACATTCTGAATTAAATAAAATAAAATTTTATGAATCTTTCCGCTTTTTTAATGACCTTGTTTGCTGTAACGTCATATTGAGTATCAGTCATAAAATGGTCAATTTTTGATATTGAACTCCAAAATTTTGTAGGAATGTGTAGTTTAGCCTAATAGAATATAATCAATCATAAAATTAATTTTGATTTTTTTGATGTTACGTGATTTTGGATTTCAGATGACGATATGTGGTTCCGAAAGTTTTCAAAATATGTACCTTATTCTCGAAAATGAAAAAATTACGCCATTTAAATCATTTTTGGTTGATTTGCATTTATAGCGCCAAAGACGATTTTTCATTTCTGGTAAATTTGCCAGATTCACACTCGGCAACTTTTTTCAAGCAAGTGTCAAAGTTTGTAGGTGAGAGAGGCAGAGAGCTCATTCAGCCTGCCTCTCTCTCCAACAAAATTTGACACTTGCTTGGAAAAAGTAGCGGAGTGTGAATCTGGACTAAAGCGCTACTTGAACAGAAAAAATGTAGCTCTGCAGGTGAAAAACCTTTCCAATGAAAATCTGCTAAAAAACAAAACCATGGTACACACACTCCGTTATTTAATTAATTGATAAAAAATTGCCAAAAATGAATTTTTTGCTTATTATATATAAACCAAATATAAACAGATTAAGCAAAACAACTAAATTCCAAATCTGCTGACAAAACATCTTTTTCGACGCCACTGTGCAAACAATTCAATAACACCTCTGTTATTAATAACGTACAACCAACCCTGTCTTTTGAACAACCCTGTTCTTGTAATAAGTACAGATGTTTTGCTGCCCAGCTGTCTGCTTTGTTGTTAGTGTGTAGAAGAAAACATTTTTTTTTGGAGGAAAGCGAAGATAATTTTCCGCAGTTCCTCAAATAAACATGAAAGTTAATCTATTATTAATATTTTTAGTTGTCGGTAAGTAAAATCAACAAAGCATATTCTTGCCTTAAGTGATAATTTTATATTTTAAATTCTCCCTAGGTTTGTGTGCCTCATCATGTACGGCCAAGAATCATTTTCTCTTCTCCTTTTACAAATTATTTGACTTCCTACAAAAGGATAATGGCAACAATTCCACCAACACCACTAAGACAGTTGAAGAAATGACAGTCGATGAATTGGGAGTGTCACGCGGTCGCTGTCTCTATGATTTCATTCCCTATGTGGGCTATGAAGATACTCAGCTTTGCTCTATGGATGACGAGTATATTCAACATTTATTACCCTCACCAGCAGTTGAGGCTCCGCGTAAACCTCCAATAATGGTTAAATGCCTTCCGGAACACCCTTTGATAGTGAACGAGACAAATGAGCTACGTCTCATGAATTCGGTGCAGGACATTGTTGATCTCCTCAAACCAATTGGCAACAATACAAAGCGGTATCAGCCTGGCAGCTGTGTTGTGGTCTTTTTCTATACTCCTTCCTGTCTGGCTTGTTCCCTGGTGGCAGTTCCCATCGTTGAGTTACCCTATGCTTTTAAAACCATCCCTGTGGCGGCCATAGATGCCTATAAATTCCCTAGTTTTAATACAGAATTCGGAATTGTAGCTTTGCCTACTGTGATGTTGTTCCATCAAGGACGTCCGGTGGTCAAGTATCGGGCCCAGGGAAATTTCAATACTTTTGTAACACGACATACGGGTTTAAAACCCGCTGAATTGCCTAAAAATCTACCACCTTCACCGTTAACCATAACTATGGATAATCGCACAGACTATGTTTTGGTGATGGCTTGGCTGTTTATCATGAGCTGTGCGGGTTATTATTTTTCACAGTCACAATTGTGTAAACAAATTTGTGAAATGATCAAACGAAATTGGCGAGAATCTGAGGAATTGGAACATCAGAACTGAGGTGAGATGACTGGAAATCGAGTCACAAATATTTAGTTTAAAAATTTTATTTATAAGTATACATATAATCGTATAAAGGGCGGGTGGGCTTTCTTTCCCTTTTTGTATTCTAAACTAAAAATGTAAAATGAAACGTGAACTAAATAAAATGTTAAAAAAAATTATATAAACGTAAGTTATTTAAAAATTTAATTTAACAGATAATCTCAGTTAAGTAGTATGGCATATATGGACCCTTGACCTTCTGTTTTTATAAAAAAATCATAATTTAAGACAGAGAAATCAAATCGTGTAGTTTTGATCTCCTTGAGCTACATTTTACCGTATAGGCAGCACATTTAATTAATGTGGCTCATAAGATTCGTATAAGCGAGAGAAGTTTGACGATTCCTTATAGACGAACGAATACGTTTTAGAAAAGGGCTCTGCATAGAAAATATGATATATTTACATTAGGTATTAATTTATAGTATGTCTTGATCAATCTTGGAGGAAAGTTATCATAATTGCAGTGACAAACTCGCCCATTTTTCAGTAAACGGTAGGACCAACAAACAAAATGCATTAAAGGTTTTATGTAAATTGGTATTAATATTATGAGCCATTAATTGTTGGTCCATTTATGTGAGCGGTACCAAAAGGGTCACGATTTATCATCATTTTTATAACTTTATATGCCAAAAGTAGAAAATTACTATTCGTTCGCGAAATTTGAAATAGAAAAATAACCTAGATGATGTAGATTCGGTCGTAACGAATCTCGAACATATACTTTCTTAAGAATCAAAATGGTGAGGTTTTATGCTATGTCAAAACTTGTGGCCGCTATTATTCGTACGAATGGTTTCAGGTAAAATTTAACGGAAAATGTTGTGTTTTGAACGGTCTTATTTAAAACGACAAATTTCAGACCAATTGATTTTGTGGCTTCAAGAAATCAAATCATAGACCGATGTGGCCCATTTTACCACATCTGAGGCAACTCGTTTCATTATTGCCAATAGTTTGAGAATTTTACGACGATCGAGTGAAATCTGTTTGTTAATACAGTATTCTTTGCCAGTTACTATTTCAGATATTTCCATCGGGACTTCATTAATTTCAAAAATCGATCTGAGCCATGGTACCAAAAACGTGCCCTTCTATGAAAGCTGTACGTTGTATAGTTGTACGTTATATACATATCTTCAAGTGAGTGAGCGATATGTACATATATATGTGTAGTATGAGGATATAAAACAACATTTCTGTTTAACTGGAAAATGTAATTGTAGAAATTTAATTTTTACAAAGAATTGAATAATAACATTTAAAAAAACGCCATTTTTGCAATTTTGATGGAAGCTTCGGGAAAGACAAAAACACAAACATTAGTTTGTCAAATATCTAAACAAAAGAAACTTGCACAATAAATAAAGTAATCAATAAGTTGTAGGCAAATGTGCGTATTTCAAGGCGCAGACCAAATAGTAGAAAAATACCATTTATGTTCGGTTTGTTCTATAGCTGAAGAAACCGGCTTAAACATTTGAGGTTATGGTGAGACCCGTACATTACCACGATCGTTTTTTTTTGTTTGAATTGCGCCCTGTATTGTAGGCATGTTTTCGTTACAAGCTAGCAATTTTAGTTTAGCACTTTGCAACGAAAACAACTGACTTCCACTAACTGGCACATAAGCAATAAGTGGCGGATTTTCACTATCTGGTAGCAATGGTGTCATGAGTTGCGAAGAAAGAACAGTGCGAAACAGACAAAAAATTCGTGAAAAGTATTTATAAAACATATATTTACTATTCTATGTTCAATTGTTTACACTCTTTTGCAAATATTAAAATAATTTCCCATTTTTGTACTTCTTCTTCCCGTTAATTCACAATAATTGATAAAATCTCTCCAAAAATGGGATGCCATATTGCTTAATATAGGGTGCCCAATCTGGCAACATCAACTCGATTAAGACATGAACACAAGCACCAAACTTCATCGGGAACTAATAGTGCTTACAAGTGCTTAGCTCCCCATACAAATTAAGCACTTATGGTGTAACGAAAACACGCCTAACATTTATTTATTTGCTACAACAGCTGAAGATCACTGAAACACTTTCCATATCACACAATTATTAATTATTGTTTGTCTCTTTGTCTCTCTTTCACTATTATTTTCTTTGTCACTATTCACTATTATTTACTTAATTTTACCGTTTACATTTCACAAATCAATTTCAGTGGACAGAATGTAGTCCTTTCGGAGCGATTTTTTGTTACTAATGACAACCCCAAAGATACGAGGGGTTGTGAGAGCGTACAACATCTGTCAAACTCCATTTTGAATGTATGGGAATGGTCTACAGATTCCGAAAATCGACCGGCGAATGCGATGAATAATTTAAATTAAATATTCGACCTGTGTTTTTAATTGTGCATGTTATGAGTGTCGAACGAAAAACAGGTGATTTTAGACCTACTAACTGATACCTGTTAGTCTAAAATCAGCTGTTTTTCGTTCGCATCAATTTCGTTCGACGTGGAGAAACAGGTTGATACATTTTTGCGGCCATTAGTTATGTTTTCAGCACATCAAAATATCATAAACATGGTTGAACATAATTCTCAGCAAAATTAGGAAAAAAAATTTAGAAAATATGCCAGAAATTTGATTAAAATTAACAAAATTATATGGGAACACAACATTGAAGTTGTGGCCGCATCTAAATGGTATACTTAACAAATTTGGATGTCATTAATATAATCTAAAGAAAAAAATCAAATACTTAAAAATGTTACTAAAATTGAGCGCTAAATCCACCTATTAAAATTTTGTATTTGCCTATTTTGAAGCCATTGCTACAAGCCTTCCCAAGGGGCGAATATGATTTCCAAGGCCCTGCTATCTGACCACACATAAGAAGAAAATAGTTAAGTGGTACGTTATCGAGTTATCAGACGCAGTTGAAATAAGAAAATCGTTAATCCCGGTCAAAGACCGGCCACACAAACCCCAGCCGTCTTGAAAATACCACAGAGGAGAAAATCTTTAACCTTTAACCGTGAGGCCAACATTTTTTAGGTTATTTAAATGTACTGATTGATACCATATCTACTGTCCCCACAAAAATAATAGGCGTGTTTTCGTTACACCATAAGTGCTTAATTTGTATGGGGAGCTAAGCACTTTTAAGCACTATTAGTTCCCGATGAAGTTTGGTGCTTGTGTTCATGTCTTAATCGAGTATGATGTTGCCAGATTGGGCACCCTATATTTAGCAATATGGCATCCCATTTTTGGAGAGATTTTATCAATTATTGTGAATTAACGGGAAGAAGAAGAACAAAAATGGGAAATTATTTTAATATTTGCAAAAGAGTGTAAACAATTGAACATAGAATAGTAAATATATGTTTTATAAATACTTTTCACGAAATTTTTGTGTGTTTCGCACTGTTCTTTCTTCGCAACTCATGACACCATTGCTACCAGATAGTGAAAATCCGCCACTTATTGCCTATGTGCCAGTTAGTGGAAGTCAGTTGTTTTCGTTGCAAAGTGCTAAACTAAAAGTGCTAGCTTATAACGAAAATATGCCTAATATACTTCATTTTTGTGTGCACATTAACCATAAACTCTCTAACGATACTCGTACCAATATTTATAAAATTTAACGAAAATAATATGCGGAGTATTTCAGGAACAGTAAACCAATTGAGTTTGGCAGATATCCCACGATTTCACTCGTGTTTAAGTAGAAGCCATTCATTCCCGTAACGTTAGGGTTGTCACTAATCGCAAACCATGTTATGCTACGTAAGTGTCACTAATCTCGACATTACAGCGGAATTTCGAATCGAAATAAAAAGCAATAACAAAAGTCGCTCCAAAAGCGTAATTTTTCTATTTTTTTGCGAAATACAAATAAATTGTGACATTGCGCATGTGTATATGAAAAGTGTGAGGGAGAAAGCTTAGTAAAAATTGTGTGATATAGAAAGTCTATGTGATCTTCAGTGTTTTTAGCAAAGAAATAAATGTTATTAGATAGGTTCGACAAAAGTAATGTGAATGTACGTTACAACTGTATTAAATATGGCAGGGATGTTTCATTTACGTTTCCGCCAATTATGAATTTAACGGACACAGTTGAATTGTTTAATAAATACTAGAAATGTGGGATACCGGGAGCAGGGCGATGGACCTTTTAGTGGAACGCATACAGGTATTTAAACATTAAAAAATGTGGCTAAAGTACATTTATAGGGCGCAATCCAAAAGTAAATCATGACAATGTACGGGGACTCACCTAACCTCAAATTACAATCTATGAACAAAATAAACGGAAAATACATTTTTTACTTCTTCGTTTGCGCCTTGGATGTTCTTGTTGTCCACAATTCATTGATTGCTTTTTTACAAATTATTTTCTTTAGATATTTGACCACAAAATGGTGGTGAAGATCGCCAATTGACAGGCACATTTTTGGTTCCATCATTCTAGTTGCATTTTACAAAATGAAGTGCCATTTGCAGGATTTCCCACTAATGAACACTGACATATGTTTTTGGTATGATAACTCATACACCTAACGGACAAAAATCCTTATAAAGATCTACTAAAAATTATGCAATTCCATTTGCAGCACGCCGTACACATTTTTATTGATTTGGTTCGTATAGGCGGTTTTGCTTGAGACTGAAATATGGGCCTTAACATAGCACCCCATACAACAGGACCTTTCCAAATATATATTTTGCTCAAAAATGCAATTAATTTGACCAAATTAATAACATTTGGTCCAATGATTCTGATCACATTTACAAAAATGTCTGCCACGAACAAATTCCATTTCTGGAAAGAGAGCTCAAATAGCACACGGATAAAAATTCTAAGAAAGGATGCAATTATACTTAAAATGTTTTCTTCCATTCGCAGCACACACAGTAGTATTTGGTACAATGATTCAGGTCACATTTAATAAAACACACATTCAGTTTAATTTTATTTGATATATTTTCGGATAGGATTTTCCTTTTAAACTATTTTAGATCAATATTCTCGGTTTTTTTTGTATTTCAAATTAAAGAAGATCTTCAAACTCTTATCGATCATACATATATAGTAATTAATAATAATGAAAAATAAAGTATAAATTAAAAAAAGAAAGAAAAAAAAACATAAAAAATTTTAAGCAACAAATACAAAATTTCATTATTAAAATGATTTGATTTCAAAATTTAAGAGAAAAAAAATGAAAGAAAAATTTTAAATTTAAAATTTTTGATTTATAGTAAAATAGATAGAAGTCTGTCCGTCTGTCTAGAGATACATAGGAATTTTAATATAAAGCAAAAATTCTGGGATTTTCTTCAACCATTCAATGAGGTGTGTGGTGGAACAGTTAAAGCGAAACTCAAATCCCAAAAGAAAAGAAAATATATACGTATAAAAACAAAAACAAATATCATTAAAAACCAACAACAAATTTTGTGGTGGAAAAATTAAAAATCAATCTTAAATTGGAATTCATTATAATCATAAATTCTGTCTACATCTCAACATGTTGTACTTTCTCCTCCTTCTCATCCTCCACATCTGACTCTCCTCTTGAGAAGTTAATCATATGATCATACTCGTAGTACTTAAATAATTATTGGATAGCGTTTTTGTTGTTTTGAAGAGTGGGTGAGAGGGGGTGAGTGAGTGTGTGTGTGTGTGAGTGAGAGAGATTACTATAATAAAGGGGAGTTGTTGATTGGATAAGGTATTTTTATGTAAAGCTAAAAATCTAAATTAATTAATAATAAAATGTGTGGATTTCTTTTCCTCTCTTTTTTTGTTGTTGTTGGGGTAAATTCCATAAAGATTAATTTATGATTATTGGGCCATCTGATTTTGTCATCCATCTTCCATCTATTTTTTATATATATATTTAGTATTTATATGCTAATTATATTTTGTATCAAGTTTTTTTTTTGTTTTGCTAATTTAAAGGGACAATGTAAAATAAAACAAGTTTTCTTTCAATATTGTATTCTAGAGTTTAGGGTGTAGGGTGTAGTGTGGGTGTGGCTGGAGTGTGTGTGTGTGTGTGGGTCCAAATCAAACTTCACGGCTGGTTTTAAAACACAAAAGAAACATTACATATTACTGTTATTATTTAATACGCGCCCCGCCCTCCTGTCTTTATTTAATTAATTTATTATTTAGTTTTGATTGTTTTGTTCTTCTTCTCTGTGATTTGGCTTATTGTTGCTATTGCTGTTGGTGTTGGCGGCAACCGGAGCTGCAGCATTTGTTGTATGCTTTCCGTGTTTGGAGCGATGGTGGTTGTGATGATGGTGATGGGGACGTCTGGCTGCCGATGAGTTATAGGGATGTGGGTGTACGCTGCAAAAGTTGGGAAAAGAGAGAGAGTATATAAAATGTTAGTTTTATTTTTTGAAATAGTTTTTGCATTTTTAAAATATTTACAAATACAATATAAAAAAAGCTAAACAAAAAAGTTTACATAATAAAAACAAACAAATTAAATTATTAGACATATATAAATAAAATAAAATAATGAAAAAAAAATAACTTAGAAAAACGGTGAAGAGGAAGGGCAAAAAAAATGCTATATGGCCGGTGAGAAAAGATGAGGGCGAGTGATTGATAGCTTGATAATTGGTGAAAATAATGAAATGTTTGGGGATATGAGAGGATATTTCTTTGTATATTTTATAGTAGGGATCAGATTCATAAAACCTAATAATAATTGACTTATTCATATTCCAATTTTGAGTTTTGTCATTCTTGAAGTAAGTAAGCGAGGCATTCTTTCATTTACGACAAAATTAAACTTTTCAATTTTTCCTTTAGATTTTTCAACTTGTCGATTTATTTCATTGCTTCGTTTTTTTCTTAGTCACGTAGTTTTTTGTTAAGGCTTTCGGCTTTATTCAAAAAAGTAATAAAAGTGTATTATACTGATTTTCAGCTTTTTATTATAGAACTAAACTTTCCACAAATTATTTACAAAAAAGTGCCTATAAAAATTAAAAAAAAAAAAAATCAGATGGTCACAGAAAAGTGACAAAAAAAAAATTGCGAGAAAAATTAAAAAAAATCCAAAATTTTCCTTTTTTTTTTACTAAAAGTCGACTACCCAACAATCGGAATTTCATACTGATATCTAATTTTATTACTATTTTAAAAACTGAAACGAATTATATAAAATAGCCCCAAATGCAAGAGAGGGTATACGCAACAATCTCGTTGGGCGCCACTCATAACCCTTCCTATTGCGTCTTTACAATGTATGTATAAAAAAGCAAGTTTTGCCATAAAGAACTCATTCCTATTGAGCTCTTTATGGCAATATAAATTTATTACTTTTATTATAATATATTCAGTAATAATATAGGGTGATCCATTTCGAAGTTCCATACTTTTTAAAAGAATAAAAAAACACAGAAAATTAAAATTGAATGGGGAATGTTTATTATCATTTGAAAGAACCTTCTCTGGCATTAATTTTTTGAAGATTATGTCTATCAAATGTTGGCCGCGGCTACGTCTCAGGCCTGAATCGAAGCGGTTTGTCCGCATAAACTTTAGACTTTACATATCCCCACAGGAAAAAGTCTAACGGTGTGATATCACACGATCTTGGTGGCCAATCGACCGGCCCAAAACCTGAAATTATCTGCTAACCGAAGTGTTCTCTCAATAAATCCATTGACTGATGCGATGTGTGGGAAGTTTCTTGAAGTCTTGTTGAAACCAAATGTCGCCGAGATCACGAGCTTCAATTTCAGGCAACAAATAGTCGGTTATCATGGCACGATAACAGTCGCCAACGTTCTCACCGGCATCATTTTTGAAGAAATATGGACCGATGATTCCGGTACGTCGGATCGGGAATCGGTCAATGGCAAAAAGATAGGTCTTAACGAGAGCTAAAATATTGCTGATGGGTGTCAAGGTCGTGGGTCAACTGGAAAGTGTTTTTTTTGGATTTAAAAAAATGGACTTAGCGCAATTGGCGAACGATTATTTTGATAATAAAACTGAATAATTTGTAAACGTTGTTCAGGCGTATGTCTTTCCATGATGAAATGCCAAACATTACTTAACAAAAATAACATGACAGCAAGGCACGAATCACACGTGATCTGTAAAAAAAATGCTATTGAAAAAAGTATCTCTACTTAGATTACCCTTTATAAAGGTTTACCCAAACGGAGGTTTAATTTTGATATTTAAAATCTGTATTTTTTTAGGGAAATTATCGGATGATTATTTCATTGTAAAGTGAAGGGTATGTTTTTAATAATGGAACAAATTATTAGCAGTTTCTGAAAAAAGTGGGATTTTTTGCAATATCTTGTAGAATCTTTAAAACCTCTGATGCGATGAAGAAATTATATTAGAAAAATATGAATTCTACTTAATTTAGGATTATTTAAAGCTTTCCTGGAAAAATTACGATAAATGGTTTTCCAGTTATGCTAAAATATATGTTTTTTTTAGAGTTTTATCTATATTTTGATCGATACCACAAAGCTCTTAAAGGAAATGGCTTAAGATTCCACTTGAGCAAAAAATTTAATTTCTTAAAAAAATTGTCTCTTAAAAAAATTAACAAACAAAAAAAGATTTGTGCGAATTTTTTTTATTTTCTTAAAAAGATTGAAGAAAAAGCTATAGAAAACGCTTTGGGAAAATTTTCTAAATGCAATAGGTATTTAGTGGGAAATAGGTAGGGTGGGAAAAATGGCCGTTTGACCAATATTTCAAAATTTAACACCCTCCAACTCGGACAGCCCTTAACCGCTCTTGTTCAAATTTTGTGTCATAACTACCGATCAGAGGACATCGCTTTTAAAAATTGACTCACTTGACATGAAACCACCCATATGATAATGTTCTCATTTTCTCACATTTTATCAAATTACACAATTTGAAATTGGCAAAACTTAATTTGAAATTAAGATTTTGCATTTGAAATTGACTACATTTTATTTGAAACTGAGGTTTTTTCATTTTAAATTGCCCAAATTTTTAATTTAGAATTGAGATTTTAAATTAGAAATTGACTTCGATATTAAGATTTACAGCATTTTCAACATAAATTGAGAAAATTTCATTTGAAATAGTGATTTTACATTTTAAATTAGCTAAATTAATTTGAAATTGCCAAAATTTAATTTGAAAAAATTGACTACATTTATTTGAAGTTGAGATTTTTTGTTGTTTAAAATTGTCCAAATTTTTAATTTAAAATTGAGATTTTAAATAAGAAATTGATTTTTAGATCTCCTGTTTGAAAATGTCTAAATTTTTTATTTAATTTCGAATTTAAATTGCGAAATTGCATTTTCTAATTTAGTCAATTTTATTGAGATGTTATAATTGAAATGACTAAATTTCAATTGAAATTGAGATTTTCCAATTGAAATTGGTTAAATTTCATTTGGAATTAGAAAATATCCAACATAAATAACAACAAATCCATATTGTAATTCAAAACATATTCACCCTTATCGGGAATAAAATTCCCAACGGAATTTGTTCCCTGTTCCCTAAATTGCACATTGAAAAGGGAACAAATTCCGTGTGGAATTTTATTCCCGATAAGGGTGATTGTAATTAAGAATTAAAGTGGTACTTAAATGTATTTTATTTCACTCCAAATTGGGGTTTTCCGTTTTAAATTGGCTTAATTTCCCATAAAATTGAACATTTACATTTAAAATTGAATAAATACAACTTGATATTTAGATTTTACTTTTGAATTTGGCTAAATTTCATTTGGAATTAGGATATCTCTTATTTAAACTGAGAAAATTTGATTTGTAATTCTGATTGAGAGTATGACTTTGTTAAATACAAAGTAAAAATCATAGTTTTACAGAAAACAAATTACAATTTCAAATGGAATTAGGCAGTTTTTGAGACTTTACAACTGAAATGATTAAACGTCAATTGAAAAAAAGAGATTTTCCATTTGAAATTGGTTAAATTTTATTTTGAATTTTGTCATAAATATTTTCACTTTTTATCAAATTACCCCATTTTCAACAGAAATTTAAAAAATTTCATTTGAAATAGAGATTTTACATTTTAAATCAGCTTAATTCATTTGAAATTGGCAAAACTTAATTAGAAATTTGAATTTTGCATTTGAAATTTGCTAAATTTTATTTAAAATTGAGATTTCTTTTAATTGCACCAATTTTTTTATTTAGAATTGAGATTTTAAATTCGAAATTGACTGATATGTCTAAATTGTTTATTTATTTGATTTCCTGTTTGAAAATATCTAAATTCTATATATTTCATCTCGCATTTAAATTGCGAAATTGCTTTTTGTAATTGGTTTAGTCAATTTTATTGAGATTTTATAATTGAAATGACCAAATTTCAATTGAAATTGGGATTTACCATTTGAAATTGGTTAAATTTCATTCGGAATTAGAATATTTCCAACAAAAATTACTAAAAGTCCATATTGTAGTTCAAAACATATTGTAATTGTGAATGAAAGTGGTACTTAACATTTGAGAAACTGATTTAATTTCAATCCAAATTGGGGGTTTCACTTTTAAATTGGCTTAATTTCCCATAAAATTGAGTATTTACATTTAAAGTTGAATAAATTCAATTTGAAATTTCGATTTTTCATTTTAATTTGTCTATATTTTATTTGGAATTAGGATATATCCAATTTAACTGAGAAAATTCGATTAGTAATTGCGAATGAGAATATGAATTTGTTAAATATAAAGTCATACTTTTTAAAAATCATAGTTTTACTGTAAAAAATTACAATTTCAAATGGAATCAAGCAGTTATTTGAGATTTTACAACTGAAATGGCTAAACTTCAATTGAAAAAAGAGATTTTCCATTTGAAATTGGTTAAATTTTATTTTGAATTTTGTCATAAATGTTCTTCACATTTATTCATATTTTATTAAATTACACCATTTTCAACAGAAATTGAGAAAATTTCAGGTGAAATAGAGATTTTACATTTGAAATTAGCTAAATTCATTTGAAATTGTTAACATTTAATTTGAAATTGAGATTTTGCATTTGAAATTTACTAAATTTTATTTGAAATTGAGATTTTTTATTTTAAATTGCCCAAATTTTTAATTAACAATTGAGATTTTAAATTTAAAAATAATAAGATAATATAATATATTAAGATTTCCTGTTTGAAAATGTCTAAATTTTTTTATTTTATTTCAAATTTATATTGAGAAAATGGCATTTCGTAATTGAGTTTGAATTTAGTCAATTTTCTTGAGATTTTACAAATGAAATGATTTCAATTGAAGTTGGGATTTTTCATTTGAAATTGTTTAAATTTCATTTGAAATTAGAATATTTCCAACAGAGATTACGAAAATTCCATATTGTAGTTCAAAACATATTGTATGTAATTGTGAATGAAAGTGGTACTTAACATTTGAGAAATTGATTTAATTTCAACCCAATTGGGGGTTTGCGTTTTAAATTGGCTTTATTTCTCATAAAACTGAACTTTTTTTACATTTGAAGTTGAATAAATTCCATTTGAATTTGGCTAAATTTCATTCGGAATTAGGATATCTCCAATTTAAATTGAGAAAATTCGATTTATAATTCTGAATGAGAATGTGACTTTGTTATTTAATAAGTTATATTTTGTAAAAATCTTAGTTTTACTGTAAAAAAACATTTTCCCTATGAAAATTAGGCAATTTTTTGAAATTTTACAATTGAAATGTCAAAATTTCAGTTGATATAAAAATTTTTCCATTTGAAATTGTCTAAATTTCATTTGAAATTTTGTCATTTCAGTAGTGAAATCTTAATTTCAATGAAATTTTGTCATTTCAGAAGTGAAATCTTAATTTCATTTGAAATTTTGCCATTTCATTAGTTAAATCTAAATTTCCAAAGAAATTTTGCCAATTTGCGGGTAAACTCCCAGTTTCTTATGAAATATTAGCAATTACAATTGGAAATTTTTCAGTTGCTTTTGAAAATACTATAGTTTTAATTGATTTCATAAAAACTTCCCAAATTAAATGAAATTTGAAACAGATTCCAACACAAACCAATATCTGAGTTTCTAAATCGCCCGACCATACTCAGAGCTGAACTTTTGGAACCTGATTTTTGTTCTTAATTATATTTCTTATGAATTTGGTTAATTATGACATGATACGATATCCATATGAATGATTAAAATTAATTGATATGGTAAATATTGTATTTAGTAGAGCCACCATATGAGAAAATATTTTCCTCAACAAAAAATAAGTTTTATTAAGAAAGCACATTACAAAGGAAGCAAGCAGATGAAACGACGGGACGAATACTTTTCCACAAAACCAACAAACACACGTTGACATATCGTTTGCTTTTTACAGAGACGAGGTTTACACGATCGACGAACTATTTTTAGATTAATATTTTTTATACAGAACAAACGATGAATATAGGAGGAGAATTCCCTTGCACCATTTAATGACAATAAAACGTATGTATTTACAAAGACAGAAATTTGTTTACAAATGATACGTAATACAAAAAACAATGTATTTATGAATTTAAAAGAATAACTGTAATGATTGAATCTTACACGTGTAGATTGAATTTGCTTGCATTGTTTAATAATGGCTGAAGTAGAAGAAGAAATTAAAAAGAGGAGTTGATTTTGATGGAGGAGTAGTAGGAAGTCTGGGAGTACGAGTAGTAGTAGGCGTGTACAGCAGTTGGACGGATGGTCGTTCGTTCGTTCGTTTTGTTGTTTGTTTGTTTATCTTTACAAAAACCAATATAAATTGTTCGCAATAGTTCTCTCAATCAATCGCAAGGGTTTGGAAGGGAAGTGGGTGGCCAAAAACACGTTAATTTACAAAACTAATTTCATAAAACTTAGCCCAAAATTAATCGAAATCGTTTTGTTTTTCTTTCGTACATTATGACGATGATGGTTCTGATGATGATGCACATGCCATGCCGGACGGTCGCTTGATTTCTTGCTTGCTTGACCGTAGCTCGCTCGGTTTGTTTTCTTTCGTGATGATGAAATTGCTGTTTTTAGATATTTGTATAAATATGGTGAAATTTGGGTTTTTTATACAATTTCTTTTGTTTTTTTCTGTGGTTTTTGTTTCGTTGTCGTTTTGTTTCTGTTATATTTTTTTTTGTGGGAATTTTTCACTTGCGATAAAATCGTGGATTATACAAACGCCAATCTCTGTTTGTGTGTATGTATATAGTGGCGCGGCACGAGTATTTAACGATTTCGATGTTAGATGATTATTATAATGTTGTTTTTTGTTGTTGGCCGTTTTTTGTTGAAAATAAACAAAATTTTCAGATTAGAAATGAAAAATAAACAAACAATTGTTGGTGTGGATACAATTTGTTTTGGTTGAGGTTTTAGTAAAGCGATTTTTTTCTACAGTAAAGTATATAGTATTATAAACAAAAAAAAAACACACAGTTACGGTGAGGGTTATTCGCTAAAAACGAGACGTGTTCTTTTGTTAAACAATATCTGATAATAACTGCTGCACACACAATGCAAGAACTGAACCACAAAGTGAGTGCAGTGGGTCAAATTTGGAATGGTTTCTATCATTAATTTTCTATTTCTATTATCTAAGTATACATTACTAACTGAAGGGCATTCATAGCAGTATTTAAAAGATTTATAGAATATTTTTACTATGGTCATCGGTTTTATAGTTACAAATGTTTAATATATAAATCTTTTTAAAAATAACATTTTCAATTGTATGTCATGATTCCTATTCAAAAACCCGTAATAAGAGACATAAGCTGACTATATTATAGTCAGGATAGACAGGGGGTCTGAAAAATACAGCTTATACAGTTCTTGGAAGCCAAATTGGAAGCAACCTATATATGGTGACTATATCTAAATCGGAACCAATCTCCACCCAAATTTGGAGTCTTTATTAATGGGTGAATAGATTTGTCTCTGCTAATTTATACCTCGATCAGGTGTAAAATACACCTTCTATAGGCCTTAGAAGCCAAATCGGAAGGAACAATTTGGTTCATATTAAAATCTGAACCGAATTCCATTAAATTTGTAAAATACACTTCTATAGGCCTTAGAAGCCAAACCGGAAGGAACATATATATATTGAGGGCTATATCTAAATCTGAACCGATTTCAACTAAATTGAATAGTCTTTATAAAAAGGCTGAAGAGAGATCTGATGTAAAATATAGCTTCTAAGATTAGATTTAATATACCATTCAGATCATCCAGATATTAAATCAGACCATAATGATTTTCAATGTACTAATTTTGCATCTGTAGATCCCATCCGTAGAATTTGCATGGATTTTAACACTTTACACGTACTTAAATGTGTGCATTTCAATTGGCAGAAATTGATTTGAAATTAAGATTTTACACGTTTTAAATTCACTTAATTTAATTCAAATAGTTTTATCACTTGATATTTAAAAAAAATTTCGCTTAAAAAATCAATTTTAGATTTGAAATTGAAACTGAGATTTTACACTTGAAATTGACAAAAATTTCATTTGAAATTTAGTTTCAATATTTAAATTTGAGGTAATTTTAATTGAAAATTTGCATTTAAAATTGAGATTTTTCATTCTAAATTGACTAATGATCGTTTGACATTGAAATTTTACAATTGAAATTGGCAAAATTTAATTGTAAATTGAAATTTTACATTTAATATTGGCTAAATCGGTATTTAATAATTAAAATTGGAAAAATTTCAATTGAAATTGAAATCTCTCAAATTGTAATATCTCAATTTCAATTCAATTTAAATATAGCCCATTAGAAACAGGGCTGTGGAGTCGGAGTCGGCGTTGTTTTTGCAAATTTCATGAAATAGATCGGGAAAATAGTTAAATTAGATAATTTTGCAAAATCCATCTCGGAGTCGACTACGACTGCGACTCCAGCTACGATTCCGAGATCGATTTTATAAAAAGTATTGAATCAATTATATTCCGGCCAAACATATTCATTCATATGTGTGTGTCCATGTGTGTCCATTCATGTATTTATACAAAATATTTTAAAACTATACAATGTATTTGTTGGAAAGTATAATTTCATGAAAGCAGCAAAAACAACGCTGACTTCGATTCCATAGCCCTGATTTGAAATGTAGAAAAGTGTATTCAAATTAATTTTTTTCCAATGGAAACTTCTCAAAATGGTGTAAAACAAATTATAATCTCTATGGCTCGAGAGTACTTCGTGCAATGTTTTTGATTCAACACTAATACATACATACTTCTTCTTTAAAAGAAAAGTTGTTTTCATATTCATATTATTTAAAAAGTTTTAAATAATATAATAAAAATTGAAAACAGCGAAATGAGTTTGTTTTTGTACTAATGTTATTAAAACCTTATTAAAACTTAGAACTATACTATTTGCCTAGATTGGCTAAATGGGCTAGAACTTCTTAATTTATAATCCAGATATGGATTGTTTTTCTTCAAAACGTATTTAAATTGATGATAAATCTGTAAAAGTGTAAACTTTTTGCTGTTTTAATTTTTTCTAAATTTATTTCTACGAATTTGTAGTAAAAAAAATTTCCAAAATATTATTTTATAGATATGTATGTATTTTCAAAAAATAATGTTCGGCTGTCTTATTCTAATTACAGACAAATCCTTGTTAAGTTATGCTGAATACGAAAAAATCGGGACGGATATTTATATAGGAGCTGTATCAAAACGTAGAACAATAAAGGCCGTTAATACCAGCACAAAATGTGGCCTAAAGAAATTAAACTGACCTAAAGAAATTAAATCGTAGGTGACCTTTTTATAGGGAATATCTTCCTTCCGTTCTGTATTATTTAGGTGGCTTAAATCGGAATTTTCCACTCGGATTTGTATTTACAGAGAACCTTCAAAAGTCCTCAAACTGAAAGTGTGACCATGGACCCATTTTCGTACAATTAATGAGACTAGGGATGTAACGAATATTTGCATTCGCATATGCGAACGCGAATTATTCACATAATTTTGACATTCGCTTTCGCAAAAACCATCTATGGATTATTCGCTTTCGCAAAAATATATTTCAGTATTCGCTTCCATTTGTTAAAAGTGTTATATCTTCTTATTCGCTTCACACATTTTGAAGATATTAATACCAATGAAAACCTCTTCCACTTCTCTTCAATGTAGTTGAAAAATATGATTGTCCTTGTGGTACCAGGAGGTAAAAATATGGAAAATGTTGGCCATAAAATTTTACTATATGTGTCAGAACGCATCAAAGCCCAAAACTTTACACAAAAACTTAACACAAAAACCAAAAACGATTCCTGAAAATTCCATCGTTTGGATTTGCAAATCATCTTATTATCATACCGAGAGATATGAATTATAACATTGTAGTGTTGGAAAATTAACGATTTTCAATGATTTTTGGGATACCCCCTCGATAAATATAAATATTACAGTTTTTCCGTGATACAAGTAGGTGGGATATCCAATGTTTACGCACGTATGTTCATGTTGCAGTAGAGAGTTGTTCATTAATTTCTAACGTAGTGGTAATGATATTTTCACTTTAGTTGGGGAACTTATATACATAGATAGATAACTTCGAACATTTTTAATTTTCTGGATTCTCCCCGATTGAAATGATTTCATAACAATTTAAAAATTTCGTTCTAATGTCAGTTTTCACAATGTCCAAAAAATAAAAACTGATTCTGAACAGATTATATCCGTCGACACGATTTTTGGGTCTGACTTTTAAGTGTCCAACTTTGGTTTCTTTGTTTCTACTAATAAAGTGTAAAATATTTTTTTTTAACCAAAATTTTTTTTGTAGAAATGAGAGCAAATTTTCGAATTTCAAGGAAAGGGATGGATTTCATCGCTACTACTTTTTGACTCATCTTATTTATGACCGATCAGACTTTACGATAAAATTATAAAAAAATAACAATTGCAAATTTTTCGATGATATTTTGTAAAATTTCCTCGAAACCGTTGCACGGATGGAAAGTTTTAAAGGATTCAAAATTAAGTAGTTTCTTGCAATACCTTTTTTCCATCCGTTCAGCGGTTTTCATTCCGAAGAAAATCGATGCATAATATAAAATGTTGTAGGTAATTTTGGAAGTTTTTAACTTCAAAACATTTATCAATGTAAAACAGACAAATGTCATCTTTAAAAGCTTAGTATGGATATGTTGGAGTTTTTGATGTCTCACATCAGAATCTATGCATTAAAACAGAAACCCAAGAAAAAATTTTTTTTGAAGCAACGAACTCTGCAACTTTTCATATAGATAGCGTTATATTTGGCAGGTGGACCTTAATCACAGGATATATGATTACAATCGGCTGGGAAAAGGCAGGGCTTCTTAAGCTATCTTCGGATATCTTGAAGTTCTGCGAACGTGTTAAGCAGATATTCTCATATAGAAATGACCTAAATGTTATAAAGTCAGCAATATACAAGAACCAACCGTTTCGCTGGAGTAGTAGTCCACCTAGGGCTTCACAATTGTTTTGGATCCCCGGTTTCCTTGAAGCTCTGTGAAAAGGTTAATAAACAAAAGTTCTCACAAAAAAATTCCTAAACTTAATTTGCCTATATTATAAAGATAGCAATTTTTAACTATCAACGGTTCCGCTGGAATAGCGAATAGAATCCCCCACTTGAAATGCTCTTATCTATTAAAACATTTTATCTTACAAAATATGGTAAAATCATGCATCTAGAAACTAGAAAGAAATAATTTACAATTGCTGAGTAACGCCTTAAACTAAATTCTTAATCCTCCAAACAATTTTGCCCCACTGTAAACATTTCATGCAGTTTAAGTTAAAAAAAAAAGATATTGCGTTTTTTGTTTTTAGTAATTTAACTAGAAAAGAAGGAATATTTTAGCTTTAAAACATTTCCAAAAAAAAATGGTCTACGAAAAGCGTTGTTTGCGCCGAATTTCTTTTGTGGAATTCGAAAAAAAATCCAGCGTAAATATATTCGTTTTTCGGTTTTTCTTTTTGGCTGAGATTTGAGCAAAAAAAAAATCTTTAGATTTGTTTTTAAAGTTTGGTTAAGGCACAAACCTTGGCGACGATGCGGTACTGTGATTATGCATCGTTGGAGTCGTGGCCAATGGCGATGATGGCGGGGTTCTCAAAGGTCTACGGGGCGAGGCACCGCCTAAATGGCTACTACGATAGGCTGACGAACGGCGAGGTGTCGTTGACAGATAAGGATTGGTGCTGTTGGTTGTGGTGGTGTTACCAGTCATGTAGATGGCTGTATCGGCGGCGCCGGACGACGATGGCCGCTTGGTAGTGTCAGATGTAGTCGAAGTTGTAGATGACAATGGCACGTTCGAAGAAGAATTTGTCGCCGTTTTGTTAGCAGTGGAGCTGAATGTTGAATGTTAGAGAAAAGAAGTTGGGTATTGATTCATTTTGTTTTTCAGTTATTGTTGAGTTGTTTTGTTTTTTTGGGAAAAAATGTGTCAATTGAATTGAATTTGACGTTTTGTAAATGGCTAAAAGTTAACTGTTAGCTTTAGTTATTTTTTTTTTTTGAAAGGTTCAACTATGCGAAGATGATGATGAGGGTGATGAGGAAAGGACAAGATAAAATAGGTAGATTTGTGATTTTTTAATTAAATAAGTGAATAAAACTAAAGTTGGGGGATAGTAAAGTAAATCCTTGAGAGAAAATGCATACGAGTGTAAAAAATAAAGGAACAAGTTCAGAAAATCAAATAAAAAAATACAAAAATTAAGAAAAATAAATCAAATATGTATCTAAATATTAGAGAGATCATAAAATAATTTACATTTCCGCCTACCTCAGTTTGAGTTTTGTTTATTTTTTTCGGTTTTTTTGAAGGGGGGCTTTTTTTAGTTTATTTAGATGATGATGAAGTAGTACTGTTAATGTTATGTATATTTCAAAGTTAGTTAGTATTTTAATCTAAACAACATTTTGTTTTTTCTTTTCTTTCATTATTTTGTTGGGGAGGAGATTTCTTTTGTATGCTTTTGCTTTGCTTGGCATTGATTTTGCTTTT